>CM055961.1:35097500-35335000 GCA_029531755.1 Holothuria leucospilota | reverse complement strand
AAAGTCATCTGTACACCACAATAATATAATTTTTTTTACTCTGCCTGTTGTTTTTGTACTCTGCCTGAATTATTGGGGGCTAAACGATATGTTTGACTCCCCAATATTTTCTGGGGGGGGGGGGGTAATTGCCCACCCTTCCCCCCAGGATCGACGTCCCTGATGAATAAGTAAGAAAAGACGGAAAAGAATAAAAACGAAAAAGAAAGTGCTTGAATGGGATTCGAACCAGTGACGTCAAAAGGGAAAACCGAAAATTTTCCACTACGTCACCAACGTACACGTTAATTTAAAGTTAATTTAATTATGTAATAGTCACAGCATTATTTACGTAAGTCCATCATTTGGAAGTTAAAATGGAAAAGCAATTTAATGTAATGTTACGCGTGTAAAAAAGATATATGTTCTCTGTATATGTTGTACTCCACCAAAACCAACAGATACCTTTATGTATGACAGATCTGTGTAAAAAGTACCAATTATTCCGATCCTGAAATATTTTGTCCACAAGATTTTCGGCTTTGACCTCTGGTGACCTCAAGTGATTTCTGACCTCCACCAAAACAATATACTCTAAGCAAATGGCAAGTCGATAACCCACGCGTGAAAAGTATCCATCATTTCTACCTTGAGATACCGTGTTTACAAGCAAAGCGTCGCAAAATTAACACACATACACACATACGTACACAAACACATACATGCACTTGCCAGCGTGATTGGAAGAATTCCTATCGACTTCGTCAAGGAACCACAAAGAAACACTACAGTTCCAACACAATATTGCGGAAGTTCCTTTGCCCTTCATGAAGAATTATGGCGTTACCCACCATCTTCTGTCAAGCATCCGTTCCAAGCGTTGCGCTCTCTTTGCGCGTCTTCTGTGGAGAAGGATAGACCAGCCAAAGGTGCTTCGTGTTGCTTTTTTTCTCGCAATGTTGGTTTAATGAAGTCAAATGTTGAAAGTCAAATGAAGGTCAAAATTACTACGATTTTTGAGAAATCTGCAACTAGTTGCATTGAGTGGACACCTTGGATCTCACACCTAGTTCCTGCCCCTCACCGTGACGACACGGTCTCGTCACAGTGAGTCGCGTCGCGTAATGTTGAATGGGCGTAAACAACCATAAGATTGCTAGCCCATCATAATAGCCTCACGCTTCCTGTTTTGCGAATTCTTGCCGCAAAGTTATTACTTCACCTCGGAGTCCCAGTGAATTATTTTGCAAAGCCACTTCATACAGTTTTGGTATGGTAAGGGTGAAATTTCAACTACTACGATTCCAATCGATATGAGACAAAGTAGACATATATTACATTCGAAAAGGTACAATACATGCACTTACATTTCAATAGTCAAAGCACTCTCCTTGATTACCTGCAAACTAGTATCAAGTCGACTGGGAGATGTCAGATGGGTTGATTACACTTATTCAGCTGATTTGAGATATTGCCTCTTTTGACATTCCCCTAAGATGGTTCGAGAAATCCATACAAGGAGGAAACTTTGAATTACCGAGTCCTAATCGTTTATTACAAATCATAGAAGACACGGACCCAATTGTTATAACTATGACAGTACACATATATATGTCTACATCTCACAGATATGGAAATGTTAATATCAAACAGACCAATACGTTCTAGATGAAACATGAGAATGTCAAATATTTGTTTTCTTTAACCTATTCTTTAAAAAAATATTGCTAATGTATAGCTTAACTATCATGATATATTATCTTGGTTAAACAAATCTTAAATGTTGGCAATATCACTTGAGGTACAAAGGTTGGAAATACTGGAATATTGATTCAATAAGACAGATATCTGTATATTGTGCGTTTAACCACAATCTATATAACAATACTTGGCAAAGTGGATTTCTTGTTGTCGTAAGTTACAGAACTTTATCATTGCTAACAGAAAGGAACAAGGGAGGTTAGGTTTAAAGCTCCATGCATGATTCGTTTGTACTTGTTTGCTCTAAGGTGGATATTACAGGATAACTGAATTACATTTTGGTGGGCTAAAATAGTTAATCTAAAGGCTCCCCAATTGGTCAGAGAGTATTGTGGATTGAACGTTCAATTCAACAAGGTGAAGCCGAATTGAATAGAACGTTCAATCAAATGAAATTATCCATACTATTGCACGAATGGAAAACATTCATTATTTGTTTTATAGAACACCTTGCTACCAGTATAGCCTAGGCATATATATATATATATATATATATATATATATATATATATATATATATATATATATATATATATATATATATATATATATATATATATATATAGCACCACAATCGAGTGATGATAGTACTGAATCTTGCATGGCATGTGACCACCATCTTCCAATCATATGTAGAGATATGAATAAGGTATTACATAAAAGTGGATATTAAATGCCGTAGTGTGTAACTTGTCATGGTAGTAACATTATCCGAATTACATATTTCGACGAAAGTCTCATGGTAATTTTACTGAAATTGAGTGTAATCCGTGCATTTAATATGTCAATGAAAGCTAGGATGATTGAGGATGATGCACTGTATAACCGTTTGGAGAATATTTCATAGCTACGGTGTTTTAAGTGAAATAGAATTACAGATAGATATACTTTGCGCATGACATTAAGTAGATCAGTTTGATGAAAAGCACACAAGAAGCACCTTGATCAGGGAGTACCTCCTATGCACCCTGAAAGGTTCCATAAACACCAGCCTGATATTTTTGGTTGTGTACAATATAGACCTGCAAAACAGCTACAGTAACCAACGGAACCAACATGTTCGTTCTTCCCGACTTAAGGCGACGCGACTTAAAACTGGTCTTAAATCTGCAAGTCGAGGTCGTAAACTCACGCACATTACACGACTGTTGGAGACCCGACGATCGAGTTGAATTGTGGTGGGCAAAGCCGTGTTAGTGTGTGGCTAGGTTTGGTTTTATGTAAGGTAAGATACGGATAGTCTGCTGGTTGTTACAAGTAAGTGGTTTTGATTCTGGTTAGCTTCAGCGGACCATTGAAACACATGGTAATCACTAACTATAGATTTAACGGCAGCTAAAAGGCCTTCTCCTGATTAGAAAGTCTTTCAGCATGTTGAAAACTGTCACATGGATACGGTCTGGTTGAACCATCCAATCCAGTCCAGCAATTAATAATCACTTCACACGCTTGAGCTTGCTACTGTCTCGGACTGTCAATTAAACGCAATGCTATGATAGGTCTATGACTTGTTTGTGTCACAGCAAAACTTATTCAAAGATGATGAATTGTCCCTGGCATATTTTCATCCTTACCCTTTTAATGTTTATTAATTAAATCTCTCGTATTCATCAGGATCAAACTAGATAGTTTTGCTTACCTTGATCTGAACTCAATGTTGGCGCTTCAATGATTTACTTCACAAATGCTTTGAGATTTTGTATTATACTCCTTCATTTAACTATAGAGTCTTAAAAAGTAGTAATTGACAACAGATAAGTACTTATAGAAGGAGTTGCAGTGAACCACATAGGCGTAGGAGCCCAAGCTGATTGAAGGGGGGGGGGGCTGGAACAACTTGCCCGAAAAATATAACCCAAATTTTCCGCGCGCTCCACGCACGTTCGACATGTTAATGCGCATATCATATAGGCATGCATCGGTTATCACACCGCATGCCAATTACATACAATAATTTGCCGTGTACTACCTTCTTTATTGGTTTTAACTTTGGCCGAAGTCGGTGATCGCCGGCCTGGGGGAGGGGTCTAAGGGGAGGGGGTTCCTTTTGAAAAATTAGGTGTCCTTACAATGCAATCTGGTGCCACATATGCTACATGTTGAAGTGAAAGTTGTGTTAAAACATTTACCTATTTTAGGTACTAAAAAGAAATCAGCGTTGTCCCCACCTCTTTGAAAATTTCCGAAAAATTAGATGTCCTTCATGGGCGTCCGGGCGTCATGAGGGGGGCAAGGGGCACTTGCCCCCTGGAAAATCAAAAACTTGAAAAAAAACGAAGAAAAAATAAAGAAAAAAACGAGGAAAATATAACATTAATATTTCTTAACAGTTCACTCAGTGTAAATTTCTGCTTTCAAAACAGGAATTGAATAGAAATATCAACACTCAGTCCCCAGCAGCCCCCCATCCAGCATATTTTGGTATTTTTAAAGTTTATATTTACGATATTGCTAGTTTTTCCCTTTTTATGGGGTAAATAGGCCTTGGAAGTGCCATTTCCAGCGATCTGGGGAGCATTTTGGACCAAACTTTTCTTGCGCTCCGCGACAACACATGGTGGCGCGGAGCGCTGAAAGTCTGTCTATGGGCTTCGCCCCCCTCACAAATTCCTGGCTATGCCTCTGTCAACACTGTGTGAAAAGTAGCATCTAAACTCTTTTCTGGGAGTAAAATATTTCCCATGAAAAGGTTTGGTCCCCCTCAAAAACTTTTGCCCCCTCCCCCGGAATTTTTTTTTCTGCGGACTCCCAAGGTGTCCTTACATGCAATCTGGTGCCACATATGCTACCTTTGAAGTGAAATTTATTTTAAAACATTTACGTATTTTAGGACACCAAAAAATCGGCATTATCCGTCCTCTTTGAAAATTTTTGAAAAATTAGGTGTCCTTACATGCACTCTCTGGTGCCAAATATGCTACCTTTGGAATAAATTTGTGTTGAAAAATTTACGTATTTTAGGTAGAAAAAAATCAGCATCAGTGAGGGTGGGGCAAGGCCCAATTACCCTCAAAATACTCCCTCTGATAATCATAAAATAAGTTATATCATTAGAAAACAGTGATGAATTAATACGGAATATATAGATGCTGGTGCAATTCAAATCAGAGCTTTATACTAATTACCAAGGAAGTTTTATTAATAATTATGAATACCCTTTAGCTACATCATTGCATTATTTTTCTTTCAGTAGGTGCCCGAAAAATTCTCAGCATTTTGCCCGAATTTTCACAAAAATTTTTGGTTGGGAGGCTGCATCCCCCCAGTCCCCCACCTCCTACACCTATGGTGAATTATAAACATCTATGGATTCAACAAGATTATGATTAAGTTTGCTGCACTTGGGTGTTGTGCTGATGATTTCAGGTGGATAGTAGCCAGCGGCGTCGCCAAGGGGGGGGGGGGGGCGGGGGCGGGGGCACGTGCCCGGAAACGTTGGGTGTGCCTCCCCTTGTGCCCCCAAAGAAGATTGTGGGTATTAAAAACTATGCACGAACACACCGTCTGTATATCGATTTGAACATGAGGACCCGTCTGTTTTTTTAACAGTCAATCATGGGCTACAATTGTCCCAAATGTTCTCTAAACTATTATTTTAGGGCAAGTTTTACGCGCATTTATTTGTTGAACTACATTTGTTGAAACGCTGTTGTATTGAAAGATATAATCCACAACTTTTGTTTCAACATCTATTTGCAATAGCTATGAGATTACTACCGCTGTGAATCCTCTCCCTTCAATACAATCCCCTCATCGATTATCTTCGAATCAGATTTATATTCGAAACTGTAAAAATTAATATTTTTGCCTCATCCTTCTCCGTATCCAATAAATAGGTGAATAAAAAAATAGCTTCATCTACCATCTGTCAGACTAATGTCCGTTTATTTTGAAAACTGGGGATAACATTTACAAGGAAAATAATTTGCTCTCCTGAAACCTCGCCGAGTCGGAGACAAGCACCACACCAGGGATCAAAAAGTCGTCACATACCTTCAAAAGGAGAGTAAGTACATGCACGAAATTTTGATAGATACTTAAAAACACCAGAATTTTCTGCTAACTTTCCGCCTTCATCGGGGGGGGGGGGGTGGTCTTATCGGGCACTAGACAGCCCCTTTTTATGTAATGCTTGAGAGAATGCAGTGAATATATTTGTCATAATTATAACTTTAAGACACCCCAAACCGAATGAACCACATTCAAGGGCTTTTTAATGGCCCATGTTGATGATTTGCTACAGCCGTTTGAAGATTAAAACTTTTGACACTGTGTTCTCTGCTTCTGCTGCGCTCGTTTCTCCAAATTATTTTTCTCATCAACATTCCATCAATGTTTGAACTTCTTCGAAATGCCGAAGGTTTCCGTTTCCCTTTCGTCTTTAGTTTTTTGTTTGCCCTACCAATCATCTTGGACATCAAGAGTTGGTTGTGACTCTTCTATCCATCCGAGACTGAAGTTGTTGCTGTGATTTTCACGATATATAACGGAGGTTTGAAGTTCTATTAATCGCTGAGAGGCGTGAGTTATTATTTCTTTCTCTTCGTTAGCTTTGTCTTTCTCATCATTTAACTTTTTTGCCATAGCAATGA
The DNA here is from genome assembly GCA_029531755.1 of Holothuria leucospilota. Taxonomy (NCBI): domain Eukaryota; kingdom Metazoa; phylum Echinodermata; class Holothuroidea; order Aspidochirotida; family Holothuriidae; genus Holothuria; species Holothuria leucospilota. The sequence goes on along the minus strand of CM055961.1, from coordinate 35,328,668 downwards.
GATCCTTACTTCTTTGCTGTGTAAACTGTCGTAAGCCAGTCATTTTTATTTCGTCTACACACGATGAAATTTCATTAAATCTTTTAACTGTCTCCCAGTTTTCCGATTCCTCTTTCGATTTCTCCAGTTTTAGCTTTTTATCTTCCATCATAACTTGTATAGCTTTTAGCAAAACTTGTGAGTGTATTTCAATGTTTGACTTGACATATTCTCGTCGATTATTTATAAATGCTATTATAAAACCGTAGTTACTTTCGAAGTTTTCTGTCAATATGGTTGGTATGTCATCCAGAAAAACCTTCCATTTAGGTAGATGAAGCCTTTCCGCAACTTCTTGGAATTTTGACTCGATGGAGACAACCTGACCGGTCCCCGACATCACATCGTGATGTTCCTTTTCCTTGGGTTGATCCTCCTTCTTGTCAGGTGATTTTCTTTCGCTGTTTTCCATCCACTCTGACACGACGCCCATCAATATGTCTGCGTGCTCGTCAATTTCCCTTTTTACATCTTCCTGTCTTTGCTTTACAATCTCTGTTACACTGTGATAATTTTCATATTGTTTAGTCAACGTCAGTTGAACCATACAAGGAAAGTTGATCAATTCGGACTGATGTAGTGCGTTCCCGAGTGACTGAAGTTCTCTCACTACGTCTTTTGCCTGGCTCGAGGCAGATCGCACATCGTGGTTAGATCCGTCAGACGTCATTATGTGATTCTCTTCAAAACAGTCCCCGCAAATGAGTTCGGAGCAACTCCTGCAGAACAGGTCTTGGTGTAACTGGTGTCTTGGGCACGTGTTTCGTCGCAGGTTACTTTCAACTGCTCTTAAAATTGCGAAGTTAGTTGGAAAGTCCTTAACCAAACCAGAAGGTGGTAGGAAGGCTGTACTTCTACACGTTGGGCAAAGTAAGGCTTTCTTTCCAGCCAGAAAAATAGCTGGTAGCTTCTGTAAGCATCGCATGCAAAACGTGTGCCCACACGAGACCATCTTTGGTGTTACAAAATCTTCATAACATACGCCACATTGGCATGCCGGATCCGTGGGACCACAGGATGTTGATTCTGCCATTTCCTTTAGAGAAGTAACAGTATACCTGACAAAATTAATAGAAAGGGTTTATCGAAACACAAATAAGCTAAATTCTTGAACAACGGGACAAAGAAGGTTACTATTTGTCAACTTTTGTAATTTAGGCAAAAAGTGCAGTTAGTATTTCAAGCAGAAAATTCCCTTTGAGACCTTTTATACCAAATACCATTTACCAAAGGTTTTCAAATGGTTTTTGACTACTTGAAAGGGTTACGAAAACATGTGTTGTTTTTTAATTCCCCTGCTTTGTCCAATTTCTATTAACTAAAGGAGTCTATTTGAACCCCAAAGGGTTTTCATCGGGTTCTCTTTAAACATAGCCCTCTCAGAGGACTCGTACTTCTGCACCTATACTGGCTGCACTCGTAAATATCGACGTCCACGAACTTTTGCAAATTTTTTCTTCGATCTGGGTAAAAACTGTACTCTGGTAACTATTTTATATACGATCACACCAAACACACGTCATAAATATTTAACACAAAATCGACTAGAGCAAGTCTGCTTACCATGCATTTCTGCCGACCAAAGTCAATGGATTTTAGTGTGTGAGATCTCTCCCTTTAAACTCACTCATGAAAGAGATCCCATTAACTTACTGTGTAAAAGTGTCAAGGTTGCAAAACATCGTTACACTTTAAGCTTCGTCTTGGAATATGAATATTTATATATTGAAACCAATCAATAATCGAGAGAAAACTTCAGATTATGTTCCTCAATATAGTGAAATCGGATAATCTCTGTTAACGTTCGCAGGTGTTAGAGTACATAAAACGTGATGAACGTATTTGACAACTGTTACCAAGGTAACTTTGAACACAAAGGGTTTTCAAAGGAAAGGATTTTGTGTCAAAGGGTGTTTTAGGGAATTCTGAGCTGAACCATGATTACGGAAGGTAGATGACTCTATATTTGCATTAGGGTTTGCTTTCCGATCTTTCTGGTCTAGACTCACGTCAAACGCCAGATCTTTGGCTTTTGCTTTAGTTTGTAAGAAAACAGACCCTTTCGTTTGCTATTGCGTCATGTAGTTTTTTGGTATTGTGTTTGTGATCCCATCTGGATTTTTTTGGGGGGAGGGGTTCCGTTTTCGTCCGTGTACGTTTCTAAGCATGTAAAAAGCACGGCTTTACGTAGTGTCCCTTCGGGAGTAAAGTTTGGTTTCGCCCCGTGGCTCTACAGAGAGTCGAGGAGACTTTGGAATAAACAGTTGATGTGGCTCTACTTAGTAAAAGTAAGCTTACAGTAAATAGGTTTGTTGTTGGTATTGTTCTATGTAGTTCTTACATATAGGTGCAGCATACACTGTTATGGTTCCGATACCAGCAACGTCGATCAAATTCTAACAGTGGGCCTAAATGTAAAATACAGTAATGCAAAGGCTATATGCGAGCAAACTTACAGGTCGTCCAGAAAACTTTAGAGAAAGCCGTACGTTCCTTTTTGAGAGTTCCAATCATCTAATCAGGAATATTTGCTGGCTAATCATCAACAAAGGTTGTTCTAATGTTTGATCACTCCAATGTCTATGTATACTTGCAACTGTTGTCGTCGTACAGTCTTGTTCAACGTTGGTGTTGTAGGAACCATTCAGTAGCTTAGTGTTTACAGTGTAATGGCTCTCTCTTTTTGTGACCTATTTGGTGGAACCACGTCGAATTCTATTGAAATATCAAGCATAGAGCAACACGAAATGATTATACCCCGAGTATTTTAACACCAAGAAAGGCACCAAAGCGAGAAAATGACAATAACTCAGTTTGTAATGAACATTTTTTAATATAATGTGTCTGCTTTAAAGATATAAGTCTAATTATGATAGAAGTAGGAACTAGCTTGTTGTAAGAAAATATGAACTTGTAGGAACAGCACAGCCATTAACCTAACACTCACTTAAAAGTGTAGCAAAACCTAGTCTGTTTTGTTGAAAATGTAGCAGTCACCTATAACCAGTGTCTCTGTCATATCTGTGCCTGGTACGATCTACCTTAAGTTTGTATAAGGCACAAGAGCGGTGCAATAGCCTTATCTGTCATAAAAACAAGTTCCATTTTCAAAATGGATTCTCTACCTCTATTTGAACAGCTCTTTTTGCATAACTTCTGCCAAACCTTTGACAAACTTACGGCCAAATACGACATTCCCATGTGCTATTCCATGGTAAACGGACGTGCGACAAGTAGTCGGGCATTATTGACAAAAATGGCATTCTCTTGGACAAGGACAGACTCCTTGTCGCACGAGCGACAAGTAATCGTAATGCACGGACTGACTACTTGCCGCACATGTGACAAATAGTCGGGGGTTATTGGGAAATGTGGCACACTTTCGGGTATTCGGCATGAAACCCAAAGGAAACAGACATATTACATGAAAATGATGACTAAACATGGAATTTGAAAATCCATTTTGAAATTGGGACTTGTGTAAAGTTATTTATTTAATGATGATATGCTACTGACAGTTTCGAAGGGGTGGAAAGAGTCCTTCAGCTCATTCAGGCCCATTTTTCCTCAGTAAATCTTAGTACATAATCGTGTATGATATCATACCTAAAGGTACTTAACCAAATTGCGACTACACTGGTTCTTTTTCGTTAGCTTCGGCTGTAAACAAATATATCGCAATGCTTGCTTATACAAATTTTGCTTCTTTTGAACGATTATGTGATTAAGAAAGACATTCCACAGTCAGTTTTGCACGGTGGTTGTGATTTAATGATGTGTCCATCACACATATAGGAGAATAATATTCCCTTTAATGTTTACCTGATAGATAGCTAGATGGTGCAGTTTGTGATAACGTTTTCCCTTTATTTAAAGGATACCACAGGTTCCACACTCGCAAACGGTTTCTTAAAATTACTCACGCAGTTCTGTACAAGTGCATCTTGTCAGAGTAACATGCCGCCTATACATACTGACAAGCAGATGATGCCATGAAGGCCAACGTTCCATTTTTCTCATGTTAAATAAATGATGATATCATGCACTTAAGCACAAATTCACATGATGGGGTTTCTGTTGTAAGAATTCTGAGGGTTTTCTATTCTAGGTAGTCACGACGTTTGACCTACATTGGGCTTAGTCCTCAACACAATTTGGCAGAAATCTCAATTAGTTTGACTTTTAAACTCATCTGAGTTACTGTGCTTACCGTCAGAAAGCCACTTAGCTCATCAAAGACCCTTTGCAAACTTATTGATCGTAAATGGACACCGACGAAATTTAACTTCCCTTTCCAACTAGTCTTTAAATGGTAAATATGCAGGGGTTATACTCATCGCTGCCAATTCTGCACTTGGAACTACCATTTAACGCCCCCAGTATATCTCTAGTCTTTAACCACGTTCCCAAAGGCCGTTTCCCTATATAGTAACAAATAGGTATTGCTTTATAATAATAAACAAATGTTTACCTAGTTAACACGTAAACATGACTAAGTTTCTGCTTACGAGGTTTGACACTGTCTTGAATCTTGAGTTCATACGTATCTTGAATAGTATGACTTTGAATTCAGTAAAGTTCAAACTGATAATCATTAGAGTCAACTGCGTCCTAAATGTTGAAGATGAGGTGACGATCCTGAGCGGAATGAGTGTACATACAGAATCCTAAGGGCGTGGAAGATTGGCTTCTAGGTGGTCTGTGTTGTGATCGGAGGTAATTTCCTACTTCCCTTTGTAGGCATATATACATGGCAACAGTTCTAGCTATTACCTTCAATTTCAGACTTCCAATTTCATAAGTTGAAAATGACTGTTTTCACAATGTTCGAGTTTATTGCTATTTTTTTTTGATCTGCAAATGCAAGCTCTAGAATCGAGCATATGCCTAAATGTTTTCAGTAAGATTATGGGGAAATGGGAACAGAGGAGATTAACTACATATAATATCCCCACATTCTGAGGTAACAGACATGTCCCCTCGTTTGCTAGCTATCGATGCCCATGCTGATTATACATGCGAATTTGCTACTCAGAGTAAAGGGGGAAGAGCCTGTAGCTGCAAGGGGGGGGGGTGGCGAGGAGCGAAGTTCCCTGGAAAAATTTCGCCCCCTGGAAGCTATTTCGTCCCCATCATTGCCTTGTCTGGCTAAGGGGGAGGGGTTCACAAATGAGAATGAGAAATATTCCTCTCGTTCTCAGTTGTTACATTTCGGAAAGAAACCTCATAAATTGATTTAGACCTCAATTTGTTCGCTGGCCGATTGGATCGCCTCGAGGGCCGCCCAGGGCCTATGTGCTGTAACTTAGAGAAGGGACAAACTCAACGACCTCTTCTTGAGGATGTTGCGAGACTTCGTTAAGGGAAGGACTCCATCTCCACCTCGCGAACTACTTTTTGTGTAGCCATTGCATATGGTATTTCAATACTTCTTATACACAAGTGGTGTTAGGAACGTGAAATCTGATGTAATTTCGACTTAAGTTTAATTGGTGTGATAAGTTCTGTAACGGAGAAAGTTTAGGCCTGGAAAAAATACATGGTTCTCAGAGGTACAACTGTAATTTTATTTCGGGAGCTATTTAAGTGTAGGGCCTGGGTTCATAAAATGAAAAATCTGGCCCGTCAACGAAAATAATTAAGAACCCCTAGTGTAGAGATTACTGCGAGGAAGAATCTGTCTAGGAGAGAAATGAATACTTAAAGTGTGGACGTTTTACAAAACGAGACGTCCAATAGTATTCTTGATTAAAGTGTTAGTAGGCAATACTTAGGAATTCTTCTAAAAGTTCCTTCTCCTTAACAAATTGCTAACAAGGATTTTGTTAGTGGGGATGTTAGGGAGAGGAATCTGAATTTCAGACATCTTGACACCGTATAAGCAGAGTCACACAATCGGTTGAATAACAGCTCCAAATAACATTTTGCCTGAAGTCGCGCTTAAGGATGCTAAATAGGAAGAAATGACACTTTCTGTGCCTTTTACCTCGTTGAAATAATTTCTAACTTTCTTTTTAAACTATTGCCTAACCGAATACTGAGTGGGTCAACGAAATTTTGCCCACCAACCTTTTGGGTGCTCTGGCCTTATGCCCCACATCCTGGGCACAGACCTATTCTACAACAAACAAAATAAAAATTTCTTAGTCACAATATTTAAGCTACAACCTCTATCCTTACAAAATGCCCCCAAATGCTTCCCAGATCGCTGAAAATGGCACTTCCAAGGCCTATTTACCACATATAAAAAGGGGAAACATAAGCAATATCGTAAATATTAACTTAAAAAATACCAAAAATATGCTCGTGGGCTGCTGGGGCCTGAGTGTTGATATTTTATTCAATTCCTGTTTTGAGAGTAGAAATTCACACTGATTGAACTGATAAGAAATGTTGATGTCATATTTTCTTCGTTTTTTCTTTATTTTTTCTTCGTTTTTTTTCAAGTTTTTGATTTTCCAGAGGGGCAAGTGCACCCTTGCCCCTCTCCGGACGCCCATGTAGACAAGATCAATTCATGAATCATGTCCAGCTAAAAGTTTTCGTGGTAGCCTAAAATAACTGAAAAACGTATCAACTATCCTGCCTCTCCCCTATGTTCAATTAATATGTGCAGAGACCACTCGGATCCCTACTGCATCACATAAGATGCAAATTTGTGCACCAAAGCCAGTATGGCATGCAATTTCATTTGCCACAGGTCTGCATGAACTTTCCAGTAGGCCTAATTAACAAACGGGCTAGATATAATTATAATTTCCAAGAAAATAGACAAGCACGGTAGCCTATGGAGTTACTTCATACAAGTGGTAGGCGAAGGGTTAGTTGATACACGTATCCATGCGCGGAAAAACAGGGGGTTGAAGGATTACAACCCCCACTTTCAAAGAACTCCCCCATTATCTTTGTGTTTTTCACACAGTAATTTTTTGGAAAGATCGTACCCCCCCCCCCCACTGTTGAGAAGAAATCTCCGCCCCTGCACGTATCAGCAGGTTAGTTGATACGTATCAACTAACCCTACCCCGACTGTATCAACTAACCCACCCATGGCTTTTTTACAAAACACACTGAACCCACATGCTTATATATATTATCATGGAAGTAAAGCAGCTTAAGCTGAAAGTCAATTTTACCAATTATAATAAAACAACGAAAACTCCTGTGAAATTCCTACAGTGTTCTCACAAAAACTGTTTTTAACTGTAACTGCTGCTTTTACTCAGGAGAACAAAATTTGATTTTTTTCGAGTATCTGACCCTCCTTTGTCTGTAACTTTGGGAGCTACTTGTCAGTTGTAATTCAGTGAGCTAATTAATGGAGGGCAGTATTTACATATTGTTTGTTTCTGGAGGCTGGGAAGGACAGTGTATCAACTAACCTGGGGTGGCCGCACAGAAGCGTTGATAGCGCTATCAACACCACTAACAGCGCTGATAGAAAATTTTGGGAGTACAAAAGTTTACTGATAGGGGGATTAGCTATCGGCGCTGATAAGCTATCAGTAAAAGGCCGCACAGAAAATATCACTACTGGTAATGTTATATCAACTCACTAACAGTGATCAAGGCACCGATAGTGGCTTTGACAGCACAAAATTTTCTCATTGTTGACGAAGATGTGGCGCGTGGAGGCCGACATAGATTTCGCAAATGACGGAGCGAAAAGGCAAAGATACAATCCTTTTGAAGAGGAAAGCGACAATGACTTTGCCAAAAAATATCGCTTGTCAAAAGAAATTTTCAATAATCTTTAGGATATTATAGGAGTGGCATTAGACAGAAGAACACTGCGGTGAGCCAGAAGCAACTTTTAGTGCTAAATACATACATAGGTGTGGTAATGAAGGGTTGATGGAAAATCCCCCCGCACACGTTCTAAAGTAACTGGCATTGGTTTAATTGTAAAAAAGGGAGAGTGTCTGACATTTGCCCTACTTTCCAATTTTGTAAGCTTCGGTCGTATTATACATAGCATTAGGCTAGTAAGTTACTGTTAATTTAGACACACTTTGCTTCCCTTTCGTCACTTTTAATGTGCAATCTGTGCTATCAATTTTACAGATGAACAAAATCGTTGCAAGTCAGGAATAATTTGGTCATTATAGATCGGCGTGACTTTTGAAGGAGGCTGCGGGTAGGGATGAACATTGAGAATTAGTTGGATACAAAATATATTTCATTTTAGACGTTTTAAGTATTGGGTCTATGTGGCTGTTCTATATCCTATTTAACATTTCTTCACACACAACATTTTAGGCTCAAAGTGCAATGTGGATCACACCTATGCTCCCTCCTCGTACTTTCTATCCCCCCTGAGGGGCTGCCTCACCGCACACTGTGTGCTAAGAAAATTCAATCTACAGGCAGGCCCGGACACTGATCATTTTTAAAAAGGCCGTACTGACTTGAGTTTTTGTACTTTTGTATTTTTTCCATTCCCGCTACCTCACAGGCATGATTCTATTGAGCCCAGCCTTCAACTATGTACTGCACTCCGCTACTTTGCACAAGGGGGATATCTACCCATGGTTGGCGACGTGCATGGACTATCACCCCGTGCCAGATCGGGGTCTGACACAACTTAAGCTACCACCAGCATATTCGAAGAGACAAAATATCCCAAATGAAATATAACGCACCAATAATTTACTCTTGGGGTATAACTTGAAGTATTTCCTTCTCTTCCATCAGTCCATCTAAACATCGGGTTCGTCGAGGACAGGGTTCCCCTCCACCTGTCACTTCACGCAGTCTCCTCTTCTCTCGTAAACTGCGGTTTACTTTATCTTTGACATTTTTTTTAAGAGTCTGCCATTTGTCTTTGATGCTTTGAAGACTCCGCTCCGCAACCCCTATGCATTAACTTCTACTGTGATATTTTTGTATATTTCGTCCTTTGTTTTTTGCATACTTTCATTGGTATGCTTTGCCGAAAGCATCTTGCTGTACCGAACGAAATTATTTCTAATTACACTTATTTCTTCCTCTTAGAGTGCGGAGCACGAGCTCTTTTTTGCTTATTCGGCGGCATATTGCTTGCAAAGTTGTGATTTATTGTGAAAACAATGACTTCTGTCTCGCGCTGTCAGGCATCAATTCACTATATGCCTACTATGTTAGCTGCATTAAAGGGAGCGATTAGGGGCTTATCCTTTGTTGCAGTTAGTGCAGGGTCACAATAAAACCCTTCAAATAGAGATTACCGGGCAAAGCAGCTGGGGAATCCCCCATCTGTAAAAAGACTTTTACGTCGATAATATGCAAATGAGCCTAACAGCGCCTTATCAGTGAATAGCTCTATCAGTGTCTTCTGTGCGGTCATTTTGCACCTCCTGATAGTAGCAGGTTTGATAGAGAGTTGATAGCGCTATCAAAACCATCATCACTATCAACGCTTCTGTGCGGCCACCCCAGGTTGTCACGTGAATTTGTGCCTTCTTTTGTGGCTCGGCGTAGGGATACTTTCAGTGTGAAGCTTCTCCATTTGAGCACGGTAGCTACAAACATTTCTAGCATTTCTCATCTGCCAAGTAGTTATTTTGACTATTTCATGAAGTGGAAATTTTGACCATTTGTCCTATTTTACAAACTGAACCGTGTTCCAATATGAATAAGCAACCCATTCGAGGCAAGAGGATAGGGTAAATCTAGAAGGATGATAAGCTGTTACGCAGTTCTATTGACTTTATCTTTAGTTGTCAAATATTTAGTGTGATCCGTCTAAAGAAAAACACCCTAACTACGTACTTGAAACTGACTATATAGCCTAGTACCATAGAGCTAATATTCGAAATGTTTTATTGGTTCCATGATAGTAAATCGAGGGGGCTAATTTCCGTTCAAGCTCACCTACCAATTCTGGAACAAACTACAGCCCTCGTGACCTAGTCGATAACACCACAAAGAAACTAGGTATCAGAGGGAGTTGCTACCCGAAATGTCGAGGACCGTAAATTTTGTGCAATTAGTGAGCTTTCGTGATCACCGAGGGGCGTTTCTGGCATGATTATAAAGGCAGACTCAAAGGAAACATGAGTCTGGCTATCGATGTAATGTGTGAGTACTACCTCCGAGGAATAATATTGAGCAATTCTTGAGGCATTCAAATCCTCGGTGGTCAACGGTATCTGCTTTAAGTCTGATATCTGAGACTGTTAGTCTGAGTAGCAAGGTCACAATTTCCCTGTTCCAAACTGAAATGTACATATTTGTGTTGATTTAACCAGGCAGTTCTGGTTCAACTGACAAAAATTCTTTTACATGTTGGAAACGATTGGAGAAACCATCTACAACAACCGAAATTGACCGAGGGAAAAAAACATTGTTCACAGAGGAAATCGACTTGCCTGAAACCTCTGACCTGCGGTCTACTGGGCTACCACGACTATGGAGGTAATGATTTGGACTTATCTTGGTTAAGATTGTCATACTTCAGGTTAATGCCTTTTGCTAGTGATCGGCATCTGCACAATTGACAAATTTTCGTCAATTAGTGAATCGTTGTACATTTTGCGTAGATTGTTTGATATGTACCTGCATGTACCGCTCAAGGACAAAAACTTGGGATGCGGGGAAGCACACAAGTGTACAAGTGTAACTGATTACCGTTACTAGAGTTGGTATGGAAGTGTTTCCTTGAATGGCGTTTAGGGGGAATCTACTAACACGGGTATTATGATGAAAATACTTGCTTTTGTTTCAAAAACTCACGTGTGCTGCCCAGTATGCAACCTTCAAAATCACACTATTCCCAGCTAATGCATGAATAACAGCGGCAGAAAGCCCACTAAATGCACAGTTTTTCGGTACCTGCAGCTGCGTGACTCATTGATAATTCATATAGTGTTCTGATAGGCGTGGTAAGGTAGTTGTAATGAGAACGGTATTTTTTTTCAAAATAGCCTGCAGATTTTGACTGTTTTTGCACTGTTTCTTTATATTTTGCCATTCACACTACCATTTTCAGTCACTTCATAAACAACTTCATCCATGATTAGCATACTTGGCGTATTGACAAATGAAGAAAAAATATACTTCTGTATTTCCCTTTCCTTGAACACTTAATATAACTTTAATACTGCGTTCGAAATCAGTCACTGGAGAAATAACGTATCGACTTTATCAGATGTAAGACTGTACGCCTTTGCTCTTGTTGTTGCCAAGAGTCTGTAAAATGAAATAACAAATAAAAGACAAAAAAATAACTAAAATTTAGCAATGAAAAAATTTCACAACTAGCCTTAGCAATTCATACCCGCTTTATAAGGGAGAAGATATGTTCGACTTAATACCAAACTAGACAGTTATATGGTAATAACGCGAGTGGACTTTATATTAATGGATGCAACAACTCATCATCACTAGTAATTAAGAAACGGTCTTCCACTTATTCATGAAACAAGTGTTATCTGTCCATCGGCGCATTAGGCTGGAGATTGTCATCCTGAACAAACCTGAACTTCAGTACAACACAGAATCCTTTTTCAGGGTAAATTTCATGTTGTGATTGTTTTGCAATTTAGGAAAAATTTAAGGGCATGTACATTAAGTTTCTTTAAAAATTGTCTAGAAATTTGCAAAAGCTGGTTAAAGTTTTACCTTGTTCGAACCGGAACAAGCTTATCACCTAGGCATAGCCAGTTACCGGAAACAGTGCACCTCAAAACCGAACTGTTAGTAAAATTATTTTAATTTATCTAAACACTTAGTCAACTCTACCACCTTGTAGTAACAGGTAAACTATGCTCTATTAATCTGTTGCGTCACATTTCATTATTCTGTTACACTCCTTCAAAGGAAAGTCATTTTGAGTAAATCCTTTAAGCAGGAAGCTCTCACAGCTCCCTGCTTTAAGCATTTGTATGTTCAGATACCATTAGGCATAAGCCTACTTCAATTTCATATTAGTATTTCGTTTAAAAAAGTTTGAAAAGTCCGACTTTTCTTCAGCTACAGTACTCTGTCTAACAGATTCCATTTACAAACAATCGCGTATCTGATATATTGCAATTCTTCGGTGTTACTGGTGCGTGAGACAAATTTATACATCCCTTTTCTCTTTAAATATCTGACCGTTTAATTGAATACAGGTAAAGAATAAGTTAAGCAAGTTCACATCTGGCCCAGATTTTCGGTAAAATGTGTTAACATTTTAAACTCCTCACTTCAAGGTTGTTTATCGCATTCGATTATAACTCTTCCTACAGTCAACTTCGATATCACTTTTGAGCACTTTTCATGCAAGAAGGACCATGTCTCTCGTCGTTTTCTGGCGTAAATCCTTTACTGTGGTGGCTATATTGTCTGTCATAATTTCGAGCGAAACTGTTTGCATGGCTTGGGCAAGAAAAATTAAATATCATGTGAAATTTATGAATGCATTTTACCCAATAAAGAAGTCGGTTGTCGAAGAAGCCGTACTGAATCGATTAAATGCAGATCAAGAGTGTGGTCCAGGTGAGTTTTACCATCTAAAGACAAAATAGTATTTGAAAGAAAAACAAATCCGTTGTCATGTAATGATTTTTATTCACAGTCTAAATATGGTTTCGGTCGTTTATTTACTCAACAGGTTTGAATTAGTTGTATATATTTTTAATCATAGTCCAATCAGGGAGCTTTTATTTGGATGGAGATAAACCGAAAGTTTAATTTATGCTAATACTTTAAGACCCACTAAATCGAGGGAGAGATTATCAACGATAAGCCGTTGTTTGGCGCAAACGCATTTCTTTCCTTTGTTTCGTGGCTCCAATTTGATGGCACTCACCTAGCGATATCATTTAAGTCACGTTATCCTTTAACAAGTGGCCTGCGCAGAACAATACTTTGATGTGCAGGTTTGCGCCGCCAACATGTTTAGAGCAGGTGGTAATAAACTCGAAACGGCTGTTCAGTTGAACTTAAAAGAATACAGTTAGCCGCTTCCTATACAAGATACCGTATGCAAATGAGCTGACGAGGTATGAGTCTAACTTTATTTACAACAATATGAAAAGTTTCTGGAAGTTTCCTGAAATAACCAGAATGATATAGATTCTTGTTCATATTTCAACATAAACCTAACTGATATACTGTCATGCGCGTCGCCGAGCTTCGAAAGATGCAATATTTTTTTAATTTCCCTGACGACTGGCAATGCTGAGGCAGTGGAGGAAACCCTCAGTCTTACTGTAGATGTAGCAGACGACAAATCACTTTTATGTTAACTTAACAAATCCAGTGTAAGCCTTATAGAAATGTCAAGAAAGATACAGTTGATGGATTACTAATTGACCTTGGCGGTACAAACCTCAATTCAAAGCGATCTATCTCTATCCATATAGCAGCTCCCTGGTCTAATTCAAATGCTGATACTTGTAATGCAGTTGTGGATCCAAACACGTGAGCACCGAGATGTTCGGATCCCTATATCCGTTCCAAGCGAAAGGTATTGATTGCTCCTAGCTTGGGAAAGAATTTAAAGTAAAATGAAATTATGGGCGATAACCAGTTACACGTTCCAGTTCCAGTTACAAAGAGTGACATGACTGAAATGAAGTATTTTTATGACTACTGTAATGAGGTATTTTTTGTACTACAGTATAGAAGTGCTATTGTTTGATTTTAACAGATATTAACTTTACGGTCCCAGATGCAACTCATCATTTCAGTCACTTCAACGAACCCGGCGATTCCATTATACTGGTCCAAACAGTCCACTTTGAGTCCCCTCAACTCCACGAAGAATTACCTTGTGACGTACGCGAGCAATACGCAACATCTTACTTTTCAGTGGGTATCTACGTGCCATTTCTTAGAGTTGAGAATAAAGACGTAGATCAAGTAACCCTGCAGTTATCCTTTCTTACAAAGGGTAACAAGATGATTATATATCCATATTTCCACCAAAACGTAACACACGTGGACGACATAACCTTCTCAGAACAGCAAATTACACTGAGTAGTGGTGACGACAGGATGAAGATTAATTTTGAAGCAAACAAGACATGTCCCCATGAATTCTCCCAAACTTCATCAAACATGAGCTCAGTTCGTGATCATGCCTGGAGTGCCTTTCCGGCACCATTCGATGTGAAATTTTGTGAACTCACGGACTGGAATCCAGTTGTTTGTGAAAAGGTGGGAGAGAATAACTGTGCTTTACACAGGTGTCGTAATGACTATTGTGTCAAGTTTTCGGTTGAAAGTTCGATTTTCTGCGATGCCGTCATGGGTATAACTGAAGCTTCCGGCATATTTGCTCAAATTCCGTTAATGTCCGAATTAGTTGGACCTGAGAAGAAGAAAGGAATTTGGGGTTATGGCAACAGGTCCGCCAGTTTTGTGTTTCCCTGTTTGACCAACTGAAAAGGTCCTCATGACTATGGGCCACGGGGAAATAGGGCGATATAACAAATTTCAAAACGAGAAGTCAATATTGTTTCGTGGTGATTTGGTTTACGTTTGTATATCATTGTAACCCAATATTAATTCAATTGAACAATAGACCTTATGCATATGACGTCAAAGAACAGAAAGTGCTCCCTCGTTTGGAGGCAAGCGCGTATCATTTTAAGTTACACTAATAAATGCAGACAGCTGATTTGTGAACCGATCGGATACGGGCGCAAGTCTACTACACGAGCCTGCGAAGTCTACGTAGTGCGTGTAGTGTGCTTTATTGTTTTGCCTCCAAAATGACTTTGCGCGACGTCAATGCATAAGATCTATTAGTAAGGTGGTCGAGAATCAACTAAGGGTGTATTTCTAAATTTTATATTGTTCTAAGACCCCAGTAATGGATCATGATCTTCGATACTGTGTCATAGTTCCCCGATACGTGGTGCATCACCCACAAAATCAATAGCAATGGCGATTGTGTCTTGCAAGGAATGTCGATAATATAAATATCGCAGCTACAGCATGTTATGTCGTAGGGATTTTACGCAGGAAGTGCAAGGAGTACTTTGATGATAAAAGTTGGGAGAATTATGTAAAATTGTCGTCAATTGACACGGTTACAACTTGCGGACGACATTTTGTGGGTTTGCTTAAACATTATGATACCGTAACAAAGATCATGTACACGTTGTAACACCATCATGACCGAAGAATTCACGGCGTTAGCCAGTTTCGGTTAACGGTGAGATGGGTGATAATAATCTTCCTTTGTGATTTAAAATTCCAACCAATACCAACAACGTTAAGTGAAGCTTTAGAGAGAGGGAATAAATGTGTAGAAAAGTACTTTTTATCTTTCTTGTTTATTCTTTGTTAATGGAAATTTACTTGTTATTTCCTGTTGTAGTTCAAGAAAGTATTTATCTATCCATTAGCGTCAGAGGAGTTCTATTTGAAACTCAGAATCGCTAGTTTTTCCTTCAGACGTATGGTAAACGTATTGGAATAACAACTGAAACATCTTTTCCTTCCAGCCAAAATAAATAAACGAACGAACGAACGTGCGAACGAGCGAAAGAACGAATGAACGAATAGATAAATAAATAGATAGATAGATAGATAGATAGATGGACGGACGGACGGACGGACGGACGGACGGACGGACGGACAGACAGACAGACAGACAGATAGATAGATAGATAGATAGATAGACAGATAGATAGATAGATAGATGCACTTACTGGCAATGTACTAACAAAATCAAGAATACTTCAGTCAATTCACCTATCATTGCATTGAAGTCAGTAAGCTGCAAACAATGAATACCAAAATTTCAAACGTAACAACTTAACTTTCAAAAGAAAGTAAATATTTATATTGTTCATGCACAAATTAACATAATTTCCAGCGAGTTCACCTGCCACTACATTGAAATCAATATGTATGGTGCAACCAATGAATACTAGTGTTCACACATATCCATAACATTTAAAATGCAAACAAAGCAGGTACGTGAGCAGAAGAATTTTTAATGCATTGAATCTACTTAACCTCCTTGGGGAGGTGGTCGGTTTTGAATTAATATAGACTTACACTTTCAACTTTGTAAAAAAAGTCGTAACACCTTGGTAACTTTTCATTTAATTTACAATTATAAATATAATATTTTAAATGCAAAATGAAAAAAAAAATTCATTGGGTGGTCTAGCAGAAACTTATTACCAAAGAAATAATCTTGCTTTGTTAAAATAAAGTGTTTACCAAAAAACAATTGCTCAGTGTCCAGAAGGAAACTAGGCATTATTGGACATTTCCAGAATAGATGTTCAATGGTCTCGGGATCTCTATTACAAAAAGTACAAATCTGATTGTCTTTTTCCCCCATTAGAAATAGGAGTCTATTAGTGGCGAGTAAAGGATGGAGAAATTTATACTGGAAATACTTAATCTTAGTTTCGCTAAGGGTATTAAAAGGGATTTTAAAAACAGTGCGCCATGTGTCGTTATCAAAGTTGAATTGTTGGTTCCACTTGCTACAGGCAAGAGAGGGGACGGTTATAGGAGCTATTAATAAAGGGTAGATCAACTTAAAAATACTTTTAACATTAAAAATGTTTTGAATAACATGGTCGTTTGGAACAGTGTCAACTTCACTTCGAAGTGCTTTTCCAATTATGAGGGATTGAAGAAATTAAACCAAAAAATAGAGTAAACGGCGTTCTTCTTGCCTTAAATTTATCGCCAAACTGAATGTAGGAGAGTGGAGAACCATTGACATGGAATAAATCCTTAACATAGCTAAGTCCACCTTCATGAATTGTCTTGTAATAAAAAATTGCATTATTAATTCTTACAAAATGGTTATTCCAAATGATCTGGTTTGCAAAATCATTTAACGGAGTGACAAACGATGCTTTAGCCCAAGCCATGCAAACCTCCTTAATGAAAGTATTCTTAATATTTTGAAAGTCACCTTTGCTGTAGTTACAATGAAACAAGAGCTCTTTTTCAAATGGGGAAAGAATAGCGTTAAAGAAAATCTTCCAGTATCCCGTATTGGACTTATCCAGAAGACGCTTTACCTAAGCAGTTTTCAAGGCATTAACAAAACACTCAACATGAATAACTTTAAGCCCGCCTTGATCGATAGGGTTATTCATAGTTTTCCTCTTCATCTTTTCAGGAGCTCCATGCCAAACAATGTCGAAAATTATACGTTGAACATTATTCAAAAAAGCTTTGGGAGGATTTGTAAGAATCTGAAAAAGATAGACCAATAATAGCGAAGGACTTAACTATAATGCCTTTCGGCCAATAGGGGTGAGATCTCTTGTTTTCCACAAATTCAATTGATTTTTGAGTCTAGACAATTTTTGCAAGTAGTTCAAACGGAAAAGATCATTACCATCGTGAGAAAAACAAACACCTAGGATTTTGATGGGACCATTACTAAGGCTCAGGTTAAGGTCGGCAAGAAAACCGGGTGGGGAGGTAATGAAGGGACCTAAGGGAAAAATGTTGGTTTTCTGAAAATTTACCTGAAGTCCAGAGGACATCTTAAATTTGTTGAGAGTATTAAACAATTCAATCGTCGAGTCTACAGTTCCATCCAAAAGAATAACCTTATCGTCAGCGTATTGAATCACTTTTATGTCAGTGTAGTAAATTGTGAGTTTGCAGTCTGTGCATACTCAAAGAGCCTTTCGTATTGTGTACATTAATTAAAAATAGTTGAGGCGATCAAGTCCTCCCTTTACCTGCTTTGGATTAAGTCAGGCTTTTGTTGTATTAAAGGACAATAGGTTACTATAAAGGGTGAAGGTAAACATGTGTCCAGCCTCAGTTCTTTTCTAGACGGACAGCGGTACACAACTGGCCGTATTACATTTATTGCACTGCTTTAAGGAAAGCATGCTGTACTGTACTTTCTGCAGAACCTGACGTTTTGGGTGTGTCCCTTGTGTATATTCGAGTGCGAAATGTGGACCCAAAGAGTTTCACAGAAAAAGCATAAGAGGAAAACGGAATATGAGGATGGAATCAGCTATGAGAAGTATCGTATAATATAGATTTTACCGCAAATTATTCCCGTCGAGCCTTTGGTGTCGTCATTTGTATAAACTGTTTGCGGGCCCTCTCCACTAACGGCTAGAGAAAATCAAATTAGAAATTGCTGGGGCTGAATTAAAGGCTGTTGATGAGGTAAATAAGGGTATGTCGATTAATTTGGCTGAGGAGCTGCCAGACGAAAGTGTAAGATATACAGAAGAGTTTGTGCAAGCTCATAGTAGTCCCCATGTTGAACCAAGTACCAGTAATGTTTCAGGTCCAGGTTACAACACTCGTACCACATGGACAAACATTGGTGCTAGGCCTACCCCCTTTGTACCAGATTTTAGTACTAGTATCCTTGTTGCATCATTTGGATTTAGTCCAACTGTTCTTCATATAGTAACACCGACCCATGCCAGAATACCGTGCCTGTATCTGAACCTAGCTCTCAAGTTGACAATTTTGCAAAGGTTTTAGCGGAGCAAGTTACCCTGCATAGGCTTCCAATCCCTGAGCCAGGTATTCTTAATGGTGACCCGCTTCAATACCCAGGGAGGAAATGTGTCTTAGACACGCATTTAGAAAACAAGGGCATTCCTCCTTCAGAAAGGATTTATTAATTAAAGAAGTACTTATCAGGTCCCCCTCAGGAGGCTTTGGAGGGCTATTTCCTCGTTCCATCAAACAACACGTATTCAGAGGCAAGAAAGCTTTTAGAAGCTAGGTATGGCAACCATATGGTCTTTGCTGATGCATTTAGAACTGAATTGGATGCTTGGCCAAAAATACAGCCTAACGATGGTCTGGCTCTTCGTAAGGTCGCAGATTTCCTAGGTCGGTGTGAATCAGCCATGGGCATAATTCCGGGTCTCTTACCTTTTTGAATGACAATTGGGAGAACCACAAAATATTGTGTAAGTTACCCACTTGGTTAGTTACACGCTGGGGCCGCTTTCTAGCAAGTTGGGGGTGAGAACAGGGGTTTCCCACCATTCAGTCAATTCCGTCAGTTTTTTACAATGGAAGCAAATATTGCATGTAATCCTGTAACCCCTTAACAGTTCTTAAGTGCTATTAAGCCGAGCGACTCCGAGAGTAGTCACCAAAAGGGGTATTCAAGTTCTAACAAGCTTGCGACTGAAGCAAGTCCGGTTACCAACTCAAAACAAAGTGGTATTGTCGAGGTTAAATGTGTACTTTGTCAGGGGCAACATGGTTTGAATGATTGCAATCAGTTTCTTTCCAAAACATTGGAAGAGCGTAAGACTTATGTAAGGACTGGCAACTTATGTTATGGGTGTCTACGTCGTAGTCATGGGTCAAAGTTCTGTAGAAATCGTCTTCTTTGTAAAAAATGTTCAAAACATCATCCCACGTCACTTCATGGAGATGTGAAGGTTAAAAATGCTCAAAATTGGTTCAAAACTGGTAACCAACAGTCAAAGTGTATTGGCACTCAAACATCAGAGGTTCACTCAGGTTAAATAATATTAGTGGAACAAGTAACGTCAGTATGAGTTCATTGACAGTGCCTGTATATGTATCCCATAAGGGTTCTCCAGAGAAAGAAATACTTGTGTATACACTTCTTGATACTCAGTCTGATACAACTTTTGTGTCTGATAGAACATGCGAGTTATTAGGTATTGAAGGAACTGAGACCTTGTTAAAGTTATCTACTATGTCAGGTAAAAATCAAGTTATAAACACTAATCGAGTGGATGGCTTGGTTGTGAGAGGTTATAAAGATTTGTTGCAAATCCCTCTGCCTATAGCATTTACCCGGTGTGATATACCAGTTAATGATAGATCCCACATTTCTACCCCAAAAATGGCGAGGCAATGGCCGCATTTACAAAGTATTAATGCCTGCTTCCCAATGTGATGTAGGCTTGCTAATAGGTTACAAATGTCCACGGGCTCTTACTCCAAGAAAGGTCATTTCACATTCACATGATGGGCCTTATGCTCAAAAAACCGATCTTGGGTGGGTTATCGTAGGTGTGATTAATGCTTAAGAGGTTCAATTAAGTGATCATGATCCTATAGGCTAGAGTCATTTTATAGTAACTTCTGAGGTAGCTGATGTTACAAAACTTAGTAACTGTAGCAACAAGGTGCAAGTTTGTTTTGAGTGTAATGTTAAGGAGATTGTTACTCCAATTGAGGTAGCGCGACTGATGGAACTTGAATTTAATGAGAGAAATTTAGGTAAAATGTCATATTCACAGGATGACAAAAGATTTCTGTCAATTCTGCAAGATGGCATCTGTCAATTAAGTGATGGTCATTATCAATTGCCATTACCATTGAAAACATGTCAAGATTCACCCAATAACAAATCTCTAGCCATGTATCGTTTAAACCGGTTACAAAGAAGATTAAGGAATGATGCTATTTATGCCAGAGATTATAATGCATTCATGCAGGATATAATAAGTAAAGATTATGCATAGATGGTTCCGTCTTCTGAATTAAGTAAGGATACTGATGTTAATTACATTCCCCATCATGGAGTCTATCATCCTAAAAACCGGGGAAGATACAAGTGGTGTTTGACTACAGTGCAAAATGTTAAGGAGTGTATTTGAATGATCGTCTGCTGATAGGGTCCAACCTCACTAATAACTTGATTGGAGTTCTCTGAAAACATTGCATTTGCAGGTGATATTGAGGCTATGTTTTACCAGTTTAGGGTTAATCCTTAGCAGAGAGACCTCTTGCGATTCCTTTGGTGGGAGGAGGGCGATTTAGGTAAGGCACCTGTAGAGTGGCGTATGAATGTGCACCGTTTTGGTGCAGGATCATCCCCACGGTGTGCAAATTTTGCACTTAAACAGATTGCATCCGACAATGAGTCAGAGTTTGGCTCAGATGCTGCCCAAGTTGTGCGTCAAAACTTTTACGTGGATAATGGTTTAAAATCTGTCAGTACTGCAAGTGAAGCCATAGACCTTATACGTAAAACGAAGGACTTGCTAAGGAATGGTGGTGTTCGGCTGCATAAATTCATCTCAAATTCTGATTTGGTTTTGAAATCAATTCCTAAAGAAGACCGCGTTAGTGGGGTAAAGGACCTCGACCTTCGCCAGGACACAACTTCCATAGAACGAGTGTTGGGGGTACAGTGGTGCGTCGAGTCTGATACTTTTGAGTTTAGATTAGTACTTAAGGATCACCCTCTAACCAGGCGTGTAGTCCTTTCCACCATTAGCTCAGTTTATGATCCCTTTGGCTTTATTGCTCCAGTGGTTTAAGTAGGAAAGCAAATTTTACAGCAACTCTGTAATAATCATGCAGATTGGGATAGCCCTTTATCGGATGAGCTAAGACACAAGTAGGAAAGATGGAGAATTGGTTTGTCTGGTTTAACAGCACTTAAAATTAAGAGGTGTTACTAACCTACTGGGTTTGGTCCTGTTGATAAGGTAGAGTAACATCATTTTTCTGATGCAAGCATGGATGGGTATGCTTCATATATCCGTTTAATTAATGATAGGAAACAAGTACACTGTGCCTTTGTTATTGGAAAGACCAGGGTGGTACCCTCAAAACCTATAACAGTACCACGTTTGGAATTAACTGCTGATGTACTTTCAGTTAAGATGAGTCAGATGCTGAGGCAAGAATTAGAGTATGATGACGTGATTGAGTACTTTTGGACTGATAGTCAGGTTGTACTTGGGTTAATAAGCATGAATCACGTCGTTTTCATGTATTCGTAGCAAATCGTGTGCAACAAATTCGCAAGGAAACTCACCCAAGTCAATGGAGACATGTAAAGGACTCTGAAAACCCCAGTGATTGTGTCTCGCGTGGTTTAACCCCTGAGGAGTTACTGCAGTCTAATTGGTTGTCTGGACCTGATTTTATTTGGCACACTAAGCTCCCTTACGTCAGTGAAACCGATATCAGCCTACCAGCTGATGATCCCGAAATCAAAGGGGTTCTTGTCACAGTCGCTCAAAATGAAAAATTTCCCACCTTTTTTGAATTGGAGCGACTCGATTCCTTCTCTAGATGGCTAAAGATGAGAAAGGCTATTGCACTATGCTTAGGGTTGAAGGACAGGCTTAGGGCTGGTTTATCAAAACCATGGAGGAACAACAAAAGGGTTGGTGTAAAGGAGTTAAGTGAAGCAGAATTTGAAATTGTAAGTGTTGTTCAAGCTAGAGCTTTTAAGGAAGAACTTGATATACTCAGATCCCAGAAGCATCCCATAGAGAGTGAGCGAAAGGGATACTTAAAAAGGACTAGTTCATTATACCACCTTGATCCATACATACATACATACATACATACATGCATGCATACATACGTACGTACGTACACACACATACATACATACATACATACATACATACATACATACATACATACATACATACATACATACATAAGTAAATAAATAAATGAATGAATGAATGAATGAATAAACAAATAAATAAATAAATAGATACATCAATCAATCAATCAATCAATCAATCAATCAATAAATTAAATATATACGAGCCTGTCATGTCGGGAGAGTAATACAAATCTCTTTGAGGTCTCGAAGAATTTATCCTTTACGAAGGCTTCTCCGGACCCATTACATTTTGCTCCTTACCATCTGGTTTTTGGATATGTCACAGACAAATCCGCGTAGACGTGGACGTCCGTTAGGTTCGTGTGGTAAGAAAAAACGTGAAGAACTTGCACGCCTAAGCCAGCAAGCTAGCTTAGGCCATTCGCAATCTGATCCTAACGTTAGTACCTTAGGTACAAGCATGGCTGACGTGGAACTACTTGAGAGTAAGGGCGAGGACTTACCCTCGAAGTTCAGTAGAGTGCTCGATCAAGTTATGCGAAATATCTTTCAACAGTTACAGGATCTGAACACCGAACTAAGAGGTATTGTGGACAATCATACCAAGCAAATTAAAGAACTACATAATCTAAACAAGAAGAAGCTTAATGATAAAGTTAGAATTTTGGAAAATAAAGTGCAACAGTTACAGGAAGAAAGACAAACACAGGCAGACCAAATAAACAAACAGGAACCTTCTCAAGGAGAAATAATCTACGAATTGTTGGTGTTAGAACAGAGGAGGGGGAACGACCAGTTGACATAGCCAGGGAGGTCTTCGCCAAAGCTGGGGTGAAAAATTGCCACATAGAAAGAGCCCACCGGGACGGACGAGTTGTTGAAGGGAGAGATAGGCATATACTGTTTAGAGTTTCGTTGTACATGGACAAAGTCACTCTTTTAAGAAATTCACGTTCCCGACATCCTGAGTAGGACTATTTTTTGATTGATAACCTCACTATGGTAGACCTAAAGGAAAAGAGGAAATTTTCTAGGGAGGTGGCCACGCTCTACCAACAGGGCACAAAGCTCCGCTTCTATGGAGAACGTTGGAGGAATTCGGATGTAATGGATGTTAATTAAGAGTACTAATGTGTTATCATATATTTATTTTGTGTAGTGAACTTTGTCTGATATCAAGAGGTGGTGAAACAATACAGAAATGAGATGTTGTAGAAAAATGTACGCAAAGGTATTGCATCTTGAAAAGGGGGGGGGGGGTAAATGTCACAATTAACAGAGGCAACATTCTCATTATCTTACGTTTCTTTGGACACTTTAATTAAGCCTTGCACCCTTAAGGCTTGAAAACTTTAGAGAATCATTGAATGGCCGGTAGGATCTTGAAATAGTTAAGAGGATTAGTGAGAGGCAGGTGGACAACGCACAATGCAGTCGGAATTGTATTGCTTTGTTTGGAAAATGAGCGTAGGTTGTAGCAAGGGAGTGTCACCTCACTTGGAGTGAGCCTGTCTTTGAATACGTACGAGGAGTGCCGTGCCGCTGAGGGTTCGTAGCCTCCACGTGTAGAGGGACCGTAGTGCTGGCCGCTGAGGGCAAAGTATCTACTGGGCGTAATGACAGGACCGTTGAGGGTCAGCTGGCTATTCCTTGTCATGGAACCAGGTTTAGTGCAGCAGACTAGCCTGTGAGTATAGAGTAATTTTCTTTGACTAAAACCTAGGCAAAGTGGGACAAAAATGGGAATATCACAAGGGGAAACATTTATGTAAAATTAGGATGCAAAATGCAAGGCAACCGTAGAAAAAATGGGAAAATTAAAAGCCTTGTGATAATTCAAAGAAAATGGGGTTGACGGGTAGGAATTTTGAAAACATGTCTATAAGTGTAATACGGGAGGGAAAAAAATCTGAACACTATTTGGACCTGTGTCTTTCCACAGGGTTGTGTTTGGTTGATTTAATTTCCGGCCGTACGTGGTGTGGGCCATTAACATCGAGACGGGACCTGTTGAGGAGGACCGTGGGTTATAGATTAAGCCGCACCATCGAAGAGATGCCAAGTTATATTTAGTTTACAATAGCCGAGGAAATCACTCGCTTTCAGTTTTTAATGGATTAAATTTAAGTCATTTATGTTGTAAAGAGGCCTCTTATTGAGTTCATGTTTATTTGTATATATTTAAGTCAGTAATAAAGTAGATAAGTTGAATCTAAAGCTAAAAAAGGCGTTTGTGTTTCATTACGAGTCCGGATCCTTACTCAGAGACCAAGTATCCTCTAGACCAGGTGTGACAACACCCATATAACTTCGAAGGTACCGGTGCATGAAAAATCCAAAATTCTTCAGCCAGAATGGTATATCTTTTATTTAGCCATTGATTTATATCGAAGGTTTTAGCCCCAAAGTCATGTATGACACTCATTTTCGGGCTTTTTTCGTTCCCTGTTACCAGCACGTTTTTGTGTAGGACTTTTCTCGATGGAGAAAGAACTGTTTTTTTTTCCCCCGCCAGGGTCAATTTTCTTTTCGTCCATTTGGATAGGATTCTTTTTATTTCTTATTATGTCTCCTTTAACTATGGATTTACTCCTTATGTATTCATGTAAGTTCTTTCGCATAACTGCAACTTACGGTTTGTTTACATACTCAAATCTTGATGCCCCTTTAATGTCAACGTATTTGCTTTCCTGTGATATCATATGGCAACCTTAAAATTCCTCTCATTTAACGCCAGAGGGCTTAGACAATCCAAGAAAAGCAGACGACTGTTTGCATACTGGCATAGACGCAAATCGGACGTCATCTTAATTCAAGAATCGCACAGCTGTATTAGTGATGAAAAGTATTGGACTAACGAATGGGGAAGCAAGATTCTATTCTCACATGGATCTACAACTAGTCGAGGTGTTTATTTACTTTTTAGCCCGTCCTTAAATGTTGGTATTTTGAAACATACTGCAAATTTATACGGAAGGTATTTAATATTTGATTTGAAGTTGTTGGATAAAATAATCACCGTTGTTGGAATATATGGTCCTAATGTAGATAGTGCATCTTTCTTTAAGGATTTATCAAACGAACTGAGTAATTTTCATTGTGATACTATTGTTATGGCCGGTGACTTTAACTGTGTGTTTAATTTGGATCTAGATAAGGTAGGAGGTTTACGTAAAACCAATTTTAAGGACAGGGATGAATGTTAAACGTTAATGACCACTTTCAATTTAGTAGATATTTGGAGGGAAAGAAATCCGTTCCTTAAGTGTTATACATGGAGTTCTAATATCACTCCCGAAATCCATTGCAGACTTGATTTTTATTTGGTTTCTCGTAATTTAGAGCATGATGTAAATGAAGTTTCATTTTCACGGGGTATCCAATCCGATCATTCATTTATATCTTTGTCTTTTATGCTCACTTCTATGAAAAGAGGCCCGGGCTACTGGAAATTTAGTAACTCCCTTTCAAATGATGCCTCTTTCACCAACATTATCAATGATATTATCCGTATCGATGCGGAAAATCCTAATTCAGGAAACCCCTCTATATGTTGGGAAAATCTCAAATTTAAGTTTCGTCTGGCTGCTATTAGATATAGTAAGCAGAAGGCTGCGACGTCTTGAAGAGGAACTACTTTTAAATAAAATTTCAGGTTTAGAGCAAAAACTCCTTTTGGCTGAATGTCCTGTGATTCGATCGCAACTAAGATCAGCACACATTGAACTAGTATCTTATTACGAGTAAAAACTTCAGGGTACCATTATTAGGTCAAGGGTAAGGTGGGTTGAAGATGGTGAAAAAACAGTAAGTACTTTTTAAACCTAGAAAAACGAAATAAAGAAAATAATCACATTCGAAAGCTCGTAGACTCGGAGGGTCGCCTCTTTGAAGACGAAGGTGATATACTCAAAGAAATTCGTCATTTTTATGGTACTTTATATAGTTCAGCCAACACTTCTGTGGGCCCTTTCTTCAATAATTTAGATCATCCTTACCTAAGTATTGACGATTCTAAGCTTTGCGATGGCGAACTTACCTTAGGAGAATGCTCCACAGCACTCAATCTTTTAAATAATGATAAAGGTCCTGGAAGTGACGGTCTTGCAACTAATTTTTATAAATATTTTTGGCATTTGATAGGTCATCTCGTAGTTGATTCCATCAGTTACGGTTATATTACGGGCTGTCTCTCTCCAGAACAGTCACGTAGTGTGATTACGCTTATTCTAAAACCTGGAAAAGACCCCTCATTACTTAAAAATTATCGACCTATATCTCTTTTAAATACGGATTATAAAATTGGGGCTAAAGCTATTGCTGCTAGGATGAAACTGGTTATCGATAATCTCATTGGTCCAAATCAAACTGGTTTTCTTAAGGGTAGATTTATAGGTGAAAACGTAAGATTTGTTTTCGATATAATTAACTATACTAGTGAATTTAGTATTCCAGGTTTTCTTTTTTTTTAATTGATTTTGAAAAAGCTTTTGATAAATTAGATTGGAAGTTTATTCACGCTACTCTTTCCTTTTCAATTTCGGTAATAGTTTTAAAGACTGGATCCATACTTTTTATAATAATGCTCAGGCGTGTGTCTGTAATAATGGTTATTCTTCGGGTTTTTTTTCTATTTAAAGAGGTGTACGGCAGGGGTGCCCTCTGAGCCCGTACCTTCTTATTCTTTGTGTAGAGACCCTTGCACGTACTGTTATCCAATCTAACATTGTTAAAGAAATTTCAGTTAGCGGTACTGAAACTCAAATTTTGCAATATGCTGATGATACTACATTCATACTTGATGGCAGCAAAGATAGTTTAAGTAAGTTGTTATGTATCCTCGATAATTTTAATAAGTCATCTGGTCTAAAGATTATTTTTCCTAAGTCTCATTTGTTCCCACTAGGTCCTTTCGCTGGTAATAGGCCACTCTTTCTCTCAGATTTTAACATAGATGTTACTCTGGGTCCAGTTACCATGTTAGGTGTTGTATTTTCTCACAATGGGGATGATTTATTTCCTCTCAATTACCAGCCCAAGTTTTCAAGACTCAAAAATAGTCTCCGCGTTTGGGCCAGCCGGGATTTAACTCCTATAGGCCGTAATGTTATTGTCAAAACGTTTGGCTCATCCCAATTTGTGTATTTTTTCCTTGTGTTACCCAATCCTCCTAAGACATTTATTAAAGAGCTTGAACGTGTTATCTTCGACTTCATTTGGGCTGGAAATCCCGATAAAGTTAAACGTTCTACGATTATAAATCCCATTAATGCGGGAGGCTCAAAGGTTACCCGTATCTACAGCTTTATAAGAAGTCTAAAATGTACATGGATTAAACGCTATTACAATGATTTAAATGGACCTTGGAAAAAAAATTTTCAATCTAGATTTAAAGAGATATGGCTATGAGTTTCTGTTTCAGTGTAGTTGTAAACCAGATGATGTTAAATACCTTCGTAATTCTTTCCTTAAAGAGGTTGCTCAAACATGGTGTGAGATCTCGTATGTTCCCCCAAAAGAAAACTATGGCATCCAATTTGTATGGAATAATTGTGATATTAGGATTAATGGTAAAGTTGCATTTTATAAATTCCTGTTTGATAAGAATGTAAAGTATGTCAAAGATTTTTTTGACGACAAGGAAATCCTGTATCTTTTGAAAATTTTAAACGTAAATCCAAGGTAACTAGTTTACCATTTACGTTGTATTATGGTTTAATACGAAGTATACCTGTCAGTTGGAGGGATTCCTTGATTAATGACAATGGTGATCAAAATGTTAATGAAGTTTTATTTGTTAATTATTTAAGGTCAATCAGGCCTTCACAATTTGTTTATAACAAATACTTATCAAATATATCTGAGAAGCCAACTGCGACTCAAAAATGGGCTGTGTCTTTAGATAATCTAACAGAATGTGACTGGATTAGCATTAATTTTATAATACCCCCTGGCTTTCTGCTTCAGAAGCCAGACTACAGTATTTTCAATTTAGGTTTATACATAGGGTTCTTCCAACTAATAAATTGCTTTCGCTAATGGGGAAGGCTGATTCCCCATATTGTACTTGGTGTGAGACAGAGGAAGAAACGTTGGAGCATATTTTCTGGAACTGTAGACACATCACACATTTTATCAAAGAGGTAGAAATTTTGCTATTTAAAGATTATCCGGTTTCTCAAAGCAAAGTTTCTGTTTACGTATGAAAAGCTAAACATCCCTATAACTTCTTGGCACTATATATGAAGCAGTATATTTTTAAATGCAAATTGATTAAAAATATACCAGATGTGAATGCTTTCCTTTCTATTTTTTTTTTAAATTTAAAGTTAAAGTAGAATAATATAAAAAGGAAAAAAATAAGAAGATTGAGTACATATTGACGATATCAGGAAGGCGTTTGCCTCTTGTCAAAGTTTATTTTCAGATTAGTTATGCAAAAAAGCAGTACTCTGGCATTGTATACTATATTTTCATGTTTTTTTTTTGGTGGGACATCACAATCTTATGGTTTGTATATTATATCATTTTATTTGTACTGTATTATATCACTTTGAACAAAGAAAAGAAGAAAACAATAAAAGGAGACAACAAATAAATGAATGAATGAATGAATGAATGGATGGATGAATGAATGAATGAATGAATGAATGAATGAATGAATAAATAAACAAATTATTATCTCCAAATGATCTTAGTTTAACAGAAGTGAAAATTCACTGAAAGTTTCTTTGAACTCCCCTTCGTGAACTTTTTTGCTCTAAGATGTACTTTTCCACCCTAAAGTCAAACTTGAAATTTATATAAGAACTCATCAAACAGTGGTTTATCTTTCTTTATCTTTTTTTTTGGAAAATGTAACACTTCATGTAAAATATAAAAAAAATCGTAGGGATGTTTCAATACAAATGTATAACCAAAGAAAATGTCCTGTTTTGAAAAAAAAAGAATTGTCTTCCTAAACACATCTACTCAACGTCTAAAATGAATTCCGATGTAACTCCACACTCCCAGAAGAAGTGATCAATAGTTTCCTCATGATTCCCGCAAAATTAGGTACAAGAGGGGATTCTGTCAAGTTCATGCGGTAAAGAAGAGAATTATTACCTAGGATTCTATGTAAGAATCTAAACTAGAAATACTGGATTTTTCTTTTACTTACGAAAGTAAAGGGAATCCTAAAGATAATATTTCAGCGATCCGCAATATCTGGAAAGCTAAGGTTCAATTTAGAACACGAAGTGGGAACAGTGCGAACTGTAGAAATAATCTGCCTATAAATAACCCGGAACATATTAGGGACATCAAAAATGCTCTCATGGTCTTGACGCATGGTCAGGATCAAATATTTCATTAAAAAGACCCTGCCTCCAGTGTACAGGGATAACCAAATTATTTGATGTCCATAATCTCCCAGAGGCTCTTTAAATACAAAATGTGTCCGAGCACTACATACTTCGTTAACAAATACATTATTAGTTCTTATCTCTCTGACATCAAAATTACACTGGAATAAAAAATTTTCCCCTGCCATGCAAATAAATGTCAAGAAAATCTTTCATGATCCTTTAGCGTCATTAAAATATCTCTTGACCCAAGAGCATATTAAGCTACTAAGAAAAGTTGGAACATGAAAGGCATTAAGCCCGCCTTCAGAAACAGGTGCAACTAACGTGCTCCTTTTGACCTTATTCTGTTTACCGGACCAAATAAATTTAAAAATATAATTATCTAACTCCTTGATAAATTTCTTGGGTGGATTTGGAAGGATTTGAAAAAGATGCGCCAACTGCGATAAACCAAAGGACTTAACAAGAGTTACTCTTCCAATAGGGGTAAGGTCATGCTGTGACCATAAATTAAGGATATGTTTGAGCCGAGAAAGCTTCGGAGAGTAATTGAGGCGGAAGAAGTTATACTTGCAATGTTCAAAAGTGATTCCCAGAGCAGTGACCCGGCCTGCCGTCCACTTAAAATTGAAGTCGCTGAGAAAACGGTGCTTATTATGCATGAGCCTACTGGGAACTAATGGAAAAATATTCGACCAATCAAAGTTAGATTTAAGGCCGGCCGACACTCGAAGACCATGAAAATGTTACCAACTTCCCTCAGAGGTGAGTAAGAACCATCGAGGAAAATACAGGTACCGTCGGCATATTGTATAAGTTTGATCTCGTGATTCATAATTGACAAATCTTTTACCAAGGGGAAAGAGTTAATACGTAACCCAATAAGTTCAGCGCAAACTAGAAAAAGGTATGGACTAATGGGGCAGCCTGTTTCACTCCTCTCGAAAATATAAAAAAGCCAGAAGAGTAACTATTGTTACAAACACACGAAATTGCATGGGAATACAAAGTGGTAATCCATTGATGAAAATCCTTGTTAAAACTGAAGAATTGGAAACACATATGAATGAGTCCCGATTCGAACCTGTAGAAGGCTTTCTCAAACTCGACTAAAAGAAGAAAACCGGGTATGTCATTGACATTGCAATAATCGATTGAATCTAAAATATACCGTAATTTTCACCTATAAACCTATCTTTTATAAATTCAGTTTGATTATCATTACTAATAGACGAAATGACATTCTTGATTCTAGTCGCCGAAGATTTGAACATATTTTGTAATCAACATTTAAAAACGAAATAGGTCGGTAGTTTTTTACAAGAGTGTGATCTTTTTTAGGCTTAGGAATTAGTATAATGACTCCTGACCTCGCTCTGCGGACAATTTTATAGTAGCATATGCAGAGTTAAGAGAATTGGTTACAATATCGCCTGTTAGGGGCCAAGAATGCTTGTAAAACTCTACCGAGAGCCCATCGCTGCCTGGACCGTTACGATTCCCTTGAGAAAACAAAGCAAGCCTGCACTCCTCCAAGTAAGCTGACCGTCACAGGCAGCGGAATTTTCATAACTGAGTTTCTCACTAGTATGAATGTTCTACAAAAGGAAGAGGGAATGCAACCTTTGCTAGTATAAAGCGATAGGTAGAACTCTTTGAGTTCCCTTAGAATGTTATCACCTGATACGATTTCCCTCCCGTCCTCCCCATTGAGTTTACGAAGAACATTTCAACTTTTATTTCTTTCCTCTAAATTAAAAAAAAAATACTTGGTGTTTCGTTTCTCTCCCTCTACCCAGCGAGCCCTCGAGCAAACAAAAATACCTTGAATTTTGACATCGTAAATTGTCTATAACCTATTACGTGCACCCCTGAGCCAGTCACGAATAAGGTCAGAACTGGAGTGAAATAACATTTTTCTGAGTGTCCAATCTCCTTCAGGAGGTCTTTTCAGTATTGCGACTTTCCCTGACGTTTGACTTACTATAGGCAATAGTCGACTTACGTATTGATTATTTCATGAATTCCTAAGTAAAGGAAGCATCATTATTATTGTTTTCTAGCGCCCATCATATGTTTTGCATCCACACATTTTTATTTTAACTTTTGTAACTTTTGTAAAACATATGAGAAATAAATTTGAGTTTAATTGAATTGAATTTATAACCATAGTTACGTTTAACATTATTAACAACATCAGGAACAAGGTTTAAAGACTGAAAATCTTTGAGAAGGGAATTATTGAACTTCCAGAAACCAGGCCCTCTGTTTTCATTATTAATTTTAATATCCAGGTTCACAATAGAATGGTCCGAGTTAAGGCTGATAGAAATAGGCTACTTGTTTTACTGACCTTATGCATAAACGAACGGGAGATGAGGAAAAAATCCAGCCTGCAGTGAATATCGTGGGAAATGTTAGAAGTCCATGTAAAAAGTTTGTCACGGGGATGTCTTTCCCTCCAAATATCAACAAGATCATAAAATTCATAATTTCATAGCATGTATCCCTGGCGGGAAAATTAGTATGCGGATTTCCACCAATCTTGTCTAAGTCTGAACTAAAAACAAAATTGAAATCCCCAGCTATAACTATTGAGTCCCACGGGAACAGAGTTAATTTTGAGTAACTTTCAGTAATTTTGAGACTGTAAAGAATGTCTAGTATGATAAGCCATTGTTACATACCCAGGAGTTTTGAACAGAAAAAGACAAAGCGGGATTAAATAAGATACAGACACCTCGGCTAACAGAGGTGCCATTGTTAAACAAATTTTCTCTCCCCATTCCTGACCGCAAATCTTTTCATCTTCACGAATGCTATGGGTTTCCTGGATACAATATATATCTCTTTTCTGCTTGTGGAGGAATGCAAGAAGCTGACGTCTTTACTTCTGCATGCCTTAACCCGATAACTTTTAAAGACCGTATTCTCAAAGTTGACATTTATACGTTAATCTGAGTTCAATTGCAATGAAAAGTGATTCTAGGCAATCATTAAACTGACTTGGCAGCAGAGTACTAGAATACCTAGTTTTGAATGAAAAATGATATGTTGCAATGTGTACTAACATTAACATGACTACAAATACAAGAACATTTGATGGAGAATAAAAAGCTGAAAAAATTAAAGCAGACTCAAACCAACTGGAAGGTTTGGTGAAATCTTGGGGAATGATCCCCAAAACTGGAACACTCTCCAGTCGTAAAGTCCCAATGAGAAAGTGCCAAAAATCAGCCAATGTACAGTTCTTGAGGGCTATGTACATAGAACTTTTGAAAAGTAGGTAGTAAAGGACTGTATCCACCACAACCTGCATAGAGCATCCAAACATGAACTAAATGAAGATGCCATCTAGGCTAGTCTGTGAAAACTTACAACAGAATGTTCATAAGAATGAACGTGGTTTGGAATCAATCTCAAGAGAACCCTGAAGAGGTAGCCTCCTGTCGTTGCCATAATGTTGCCAAACTAAAGACAAAAATATGTCAATAAAAAATTTCATAACTAGCCTTAGCAATTTATACCCGCCTTTTTAAGGAAGAAGATATGTTAAACATAATACCAAACTAGACATATTACGGCAAAAACGGGAGTTGACTTTATATATTAATGGATACAACAACAACTCATCATCACCAGTAATTAAGAAACGTTCTTCCACTTATCCATAAAACAAGTTTCATCTGTCCATGGACGTATTAGGCTAGTTTTAGTTGGCGAGTGTCATCCTGAACAAACCTCAACAAAGCATACGTCGATTTCAGTGCTACACAGAATCCTTTGTCAGGGTAAATTTTATGTTGTGATTGTTTTGCAATTTAGGAAAAAATTTAAGGCAAGTACATTAAGCTTCTTTAAGAATTGTCTAGAACCTTGTACAAGCTGATCGAAGTTTTATCTTGTTATCTTGTTCGAACAGGGACAAGCTTATTATTTGGGCACGCTTATCGGAGACAGTGCATCTCAAAACTGAAATGTTAGTAAACTTATTTTAATTTATCTAAGGACTAAGTCAACTGTACCACCTTATTCCTTGTAGTAACAGGTGAACTGTGCTCTATTAATCTGTAGCGTCGCATTTCATCGTTCTGTAACACACCTTCAAAGAAAAGACAATTTAAGTAAACCTACTTTAATCATTTGTATGTTCAGATAAGGTTAGACATAGCCCTATATGTTATGTTAGTATTTCGTTTAAAAAAATTGACAATTCCGATTTTCTTCAGCTACTGTACTCTGTCTAATGAAATCCATTTACAAACAATCGTGTATTTGATATATTGCAATTTGGTGTTACTGGTGCGTGAGATAAATTTACGTCCCTCTCCTCTTTAAATATCTGGCCGTCAAGTTGTGTGCCGAATAAAGGTAAAGAATGAGTTAAGCAAGTTCACATCTGGCCCAGATTTCCGTTACAATTTGTAAACATTTAAACCTCCTCAGTTCATGATTGTTTATCAATTTGGTTATAAATATTCCTACAGGCAACTTCGAAATCTGTTTTGATCACTTTTAATGCAAAAAGGATCATGCCTCTCGTCGTCTTCTGGCGTCACTACTTTACTATGGTGACAATGTTGTCTATCATAATTTTGAGCGAAACTGGTTGCATGCCGTGGCCAAAAGAAATTCAATATCACGTGGAATTTATGGATGCATTTTACCCAATAAAGAAGTCAATTGTCGAGGAAGCCGTACGATATCGATTAAATGCAGATCAAGAGTGTGGTCCAGGTGAGTTTTTACCATAAAAGACAAAATAGTACTTGAAAGAAAAAGAAATCCGTTGTCATGTAATGATTTTATTCACAGTCTAAATTTGGTTTCGGTAGTTTACTTACTCAATAGGTTTGAATTAATTGTATTTTTATAACTATAGTCTAATGATGATACTCGTAATACAGTTGCGGATCCAGACAACTGAACCCAAGACGTACGGATCGCTCTATCCGTTCCAAGTAAAAAAGTATTGATTGCTCCTAGCATAGGAAAGAATTTAAAGTAAAATGAAATTAAGGACGATAACTATTTACGTTCTTGTTACAAAGAGTACCACGACTGTAGTGAGGTATTTTCAGTACTACTGTAATGACGTATATTTTGTACTACAGTGTAGAAGTGTTATTCTTTGATTTTAATAGATATTAACTTTACGGTCCCAGATGCAACTCATCATTTCAGTCACTTCAATGATCCCGACAAATCCGTTATTCTGGTCCAAACAGTCCACTTTGAGTCCCCTCAACTCCACGCAGAACTACCTTGTGACGTACGAGAGCAATACGCGACATCTTACTTTTCAGTAGGTATCTACGTGCCATTTCTTAAAGTTCAAAGTAAATACGTAGATCAAGTAACCCTGCAGTTGACTTTTCTTGCAAAGGGTCACAGGATGGTTATATATCCACATTTCCACCAAGACGTTACGTACGTGGACGACATAACGTTCTCAGAACAGCAAATTACACTGAGTAGTGGTGACGACAGGATGACGATTAATTTTGAAGCAAACAAGACATGTCTCCATGAATTGTCTCACACCTCATCGAACATGAGTTCAGTTCGCGACCATGCCTGGAGTTTTTTTCCAGCACCATTCGATGTGAAATTTTGTGAACTCACGGAATGGAATCCAGTTGTTTGTGAAAAGGTGAGAGAAAATAACTGTGCTTTACACAGAAGTCGTAATGACTATTGTGTCAAGTCTTCGGTCGAAAGTTCGATTTTCTGCGATGCAGTCTTGGGCATAACTGAAGCTTCTGGCATGTTTGCTCAAATTCCGTTAATGTACGAGTTAGCTGGACCTGAGATGAAGAAAGGAATTTGGGGTCGTGGCAACAGGTCCGTCAATTTTGTGTTTCCCTGTTTGACCAACTGAAACGATCCTCACTATATGGGCCACGAGTCCTGCACGGTGAAATAATGAGATATCACAAAATTTCAAACCAAAAGTCATTATTGGTTCGTGGTGATTTGGTTTACGTTAGTATATCGTTGTAGCGCAATAATTTAATGGTTCAATAGACCTTACGTACATGACTTCACAGAGCAGAAAGTGCTCCCTCGTTTGGAGGCAAGCGCGTATTATCGCGAGTTACACTAACAAATGACAACTAATTTGTGAACCGATCGGGATACGCGCGCAAATCTACTACACTCGGGTGCGAAGTCTACGTAGTGCGTGCAGTGTGCTTCATTGCTTTGCCTCAAAAATGACGTCGCGCGACCTTCGTTCATAAGGTCTAAAAAAAGGTGATCGAGAATTAACCAAGTCCGTATTTCTGAATTTTATAGTGTTCTAAGAGCGCAGTAATGGATCATGACCTTCCATATATGTGTCATAATTCCCTACTTGTAGTGCGTCACCCAGAAAAGCAATGACAATGGCGATTGTGTCTTGTCATGGGAATTTAATGCAGGAAGGACTTTGATGATACACATTGGGGGAGTTACAAAATTGTCTTCAATTGTTTCTATAGAGGGATTTCAGTCACGAGACTTTAACCAACTAGACGCAATGTTGAAGGGCAAGATCGCGTGTCGTTTTTGTTTTGAAGAGCAAGATCGCGCGTCTCTTTGGTTTTGACGGGCACGCGTCCATTGTGTCACAGTAGTATCTATGGTTATGCCGTGCGAGTGAGCTGTAAATTCGCTTGCTGTGTGTGTGTTTTGCCCTTCAGTGCCTGGGAATCCATTGCGCGTGACGTCACATGAAATCCCTCCATAGTGAGATAGTTAAAACTTGCGGACCTCATTTTGTGGTTAAACATATAAAAACTTATACATTTTGTTTAAACATGATAAAGTAACAAAGATCATGTATACGTTGTAACACCATTATGACCGAAGATTTCACATCGTAAGCCAGTTTCGGTTAATGGTGAGATGGGTGATAATAATCAAATTTACAACTAACACCAACAACTCTAAGTAAAGCTTTAAAACTCTGGAGACATGTCACCAAAACGAGCCGTTTCGCTTGTCAGTCAAAGAATAGAATCCCCCAATGAAAGATCTGTCGGAATTATTTCAATATAGTTTATTGTATTCAAGATATATGCCTTCAAAGTTTGATGGTTTCTGAAGTAACTCGTAACCTATGCAAAAATAATGATGTGGAGTGTTGCACAGTGTTAAGATGACTTTTGTTATCCCTATATAATTTATCTCTTAGTTACTGATCAGACAAGCCAAGATGATCCCACAGAACTGACGGTCGTTAGAGTTGGCAATGATTAGGCAACTAATTGGGTTAGGTTAGGTTAGGTGAGGTTTAACGTCCCAGTTTCCAACCAGTTGGTTCAAGTCGAGACGACCACGGCCTTTTTTCCAGTTGTGGCTCACTGGCTTGTTTTCCCTACTCCATTGTTTATGCTGAGCACCAAGCACAAAGGCATTAGGTTCCATTTTTAAAGTCTTTGGTATGACCCGGCCAGGATTTTAATTTAAACCTTCCTTGATCTACATTTTGTCAAATTCAAGCCCCCAGAATGTTATAAATGATAGCAGAAATGTAAGCAATAAATCACAATAGCTTGACAGCTGAGCGACAGCTATTAAACTTACTCCCTGAGAGAGAGTTGGCACCACAGAATTCTGTGGTCAGCAACGACTTGGTAAATAAAATGGAATATTTGTTAAACGATCTGCAAGGTCAATACAACTCAAGTGAGGGAGTAGGTACAGCTAGGGAACACCTCGTTTATGAGATCTGTTTTATGACTAGTTACCTTTAGGCTGACAGGTATTTTACTGGTTTGTACGACTATGTCTTCTGTGGGATCAACTTCTCATGGATAGTTTACATTTTGGTGAGTGATATTAATATTTCCCAAGTACAAAATTTTAACTTTCATAATAAACCCCTCAGGAGATAACAATGCTACCAGTGTCCTTGAAATGAAGTTTAAAAATCACAGGCAAACATTAGCCATGTATGGCATGTCCCTCTCTTGATGTCACATATTTGCATATTTAGCTCATGTTTATTCATGGTACAAGTGTGAAACAGAAATTATCATGTAAAATGGTCCATATTTGATGGATTTTAATGGAAACTGAAGCTCTTTCTGGATTTTCAATGCTTTTTACATCAAATATTCAAGTATGCTATTTTCATGTCACCAGGGAATAAATGTATAGGGCAGGGGTGGCCGCCCAGAAGCGTTGATAGTGACAGTCTTGATAGTACTGAAACGCATTGTAACATAATCCTTAAAAGCCATTCATGAAACAGAATACCCGGGTACACTCATTTAAATTGGGGTGACTGTATTTTTCCTTTAAATAAAATCTAATTTTTTCTAAATTTGTGACGGACTAACGTGCCATGAAATCGAAAAGTTAAGGAGGCTTATAGGTGCAATTTTTAAGGTCTAAACCGTGTCATTTGCCCCATCTGGGACACATTTGACCGAAAATTTCCTTACAGTCCTACGCTATGGCTACTTGCCAACCGTTGGTGGATCCCCCAGTGACCGCACTAAGAGCGCTAGGGCTGTAGGGAGAAGCCCGCACAGGGTACCAGCCTTGTAGAGGTGCCATGCCACCGTTGAAAAATCACTAAATAATTAAAATTTCAAATCATGTCTTCACTAAAGATAACACCACTTTTTAGATCTAAGAAAACTTAGAACACAAAAATTTCCCAACATCCCCTCCAATTACACCCTAACAAAAGAGAAACAAATCACTAGAAATGCTGATTACTAAACACAAAATCAATTCAACGCTTAACGAAGCTTTGCCAAAGATTGCACCACTTTGCATTCAAGCCACCTCACAAAAAGTGGGAATTTTGCAAAGCCCAGTCAGTCTGCAGCCACTTTCCCTTAAGACTGCTGCAAATTGCTCAGTTTAGTTGGGGACAATTTCCCATTGATGTCCCTTGCTACTAGGTCTTTATCGCAGAAACATATTTGTAACTCAAGGTACCGTTTTTCTAATCGTGTTATAGCCTAAGCAACCTCATTCACTAGTTCTGTTTTAGGTTTGCATATCTTTGCCTTTTCGGATCGTTCCGTCATTTACGAAGTCGATGTCGACCGCTGTGCGCTACATTTTCCTCCATTAGGAATTAAATATTGTGCTATCAAAGTCACTATCGGTGCCTTGGTCACTGTTAGTGAGTTGATATAACATTACCAGTAGTGATAGTTTCTGTGCGGCCTTTTACTGATAGCCTATCAGCGCTGATAGCTAATCCCCCTATCAGTAAGCTTCTGTGCGCCCAAAATTTTCTATCAGCGCTGTTAGTGGTGTTGATAGCGCTATCAACGCTTCTGTGCGGCCACCCCAGTACTTTTTTCTTTCTCTTTTTGTCTTTGTTAATGGAAAATTACTTGGTATTTCCTGTTGTAATTCTCATCAAGTCTGAAAAGTTTTTGCATTATCAAAGGAATTATTCATCTATCCATTAGCGTCAGAGGAGCTGTATTTAAAACTTAAAATGGCTAGTTTTTCGTTCAGACGAATGGTAAACATATTGGAATAACAACTGAAACGTCTTCACCGGTCAGCAAAAAATAAACAGACAAACAAACGAACAAAAGAACGAACGAACGGACGAATAAATGAATGAATGAATGAATCAACCAACCACTCCCCAACGAACGGTCGAACGAAGGAACGAACGAACGAACAAACGAACGAACAAAAAAAAAACAAAAACAAAAACAAAAACAAAAAAGCAAACAAATAAATAAATAAATAAACTAGCCTGTGATGTTGGCCTAGTAAATTTACAAGCCAAATGGCTCTCGCTTTTTTCACAATATTCATCATATTCGGTAAACTTTTCAACGTAATTTCTGACAACCGGCCTTTATATTGTTCAAAATAAGCAATGCTGGGGAGAAAAGAGGTAGAGGAAAGACCACCTGGCAGTTCTAAAAAGAAGAAAGATGCACCAGACAACGCCTAACAAAAACTGACTAGCCTATCTTGAGGCCTACGTAGCTACCGCCTGTACTGACGAGGACAGTGATGTGGAGAGTGTTACTGAAGCACGTGCTGTCAACTTTGACTCTGAAAATGAAGAAAATTCATATGGATTGGTATAACTAGCCATTCCGACTCTTATAGTATACAGCGAAGATGGTCAAGGCGAGACTGAAAATTTCAACAGATAAAGGGTAAAATGAAATTCAGAGCGTTATTTGGTTTCGTTTGCTTGACGTTGTATACTATTAGAGTCAGAATGGTTAATTATACCAATCCATCTGCAATTTTGAAGATGACTCTATCGCAGGTCAAGAGGGTTCTTTGGAGTTCTAACATTCGACAAAAATTTCACCGAATTAAGTAAAATCCTCAACGAGTATAAGAAAGCTATTGACCGACATAATAAGGAAATTGAGAGTTTAAAATCAGAAAACACTGAAAGATAAGTATGAATCGCTGCAACTGAGTGAAAATTGTGGACCTGGAAACCTCAGGTGATAAACAGGTATTGGTGGCCATTTTGCTTTTCCGCCATCTTGTTTGACCTGAATTCCATTATTTTCAAAAATAATTTTGGACAAAAAAATATGGACAGATATTAGGGGCAACTGTGTCAAAAGTATTTTTAATGATTATTTCTCGTATTATTTTGTACATTATGATCGTTATCATGGCGGTCATTTTGCTGTTTCCGCCATCTTGGTTAGTTTGGAGTCCTACATAAAATATCAGAAATCATACTTTGAATTTTTCGTGCAATTTGCTATAAAGATATTCAGGGTTCCAAAAGAAATATATTTTTAATGATTATTTTCTGACATTTTTTACATTATTGTTAATTATTTTCTTATTTTTGTGGGAAACTTTCACTGTATTGTTTTTACTTCTTCGGTGCTTTTCCGCCATCTTGGCTGGTCAAGTACTCTTATGCTAAGGATTGTTTAGTTCAGCTTTAATTCTAAAACATTAATTTACATCATAATTATTGGAGATTGTGGAAATTTCAGTGTAATGTTTTTACACAATTTTTGGAAATACTTCATTCAGTTTGGAGGCCATTTTCTTTTTCCGCCATCTTGGTTAACCCGAACCTCACCACTACAGTCCCAAAATTAATTTTAGAATTTTTGTCATAAAATATGACCAAATTTTAAGAGTCGATGCCTCAAAAATATTTTTTAAGAATATTTTCTTTAGTATTATTTTATACAAAATATTCATAATTTTTGCCACCATTTTGTTTTTAGCAGCCATTTTTAATGAGTGGGACCCCAAATATATATTGTTACCACTTGATTTCGTGTTCAGGGGCCATAAAATTTCCAAAAAACATTGGGTTGGAGAGTTGTGGTGGGGGTGCCCGTGGGGTGCGTCTGGCCAATAGCCTATTGATGCAGTCAGCCAGCCAATTCTCATGTCATGTACAGTAACTACCGCACACGGTGGAAGACCATTTCCAGTAATTACTGTGATATGCTACTTGTATCGTAGCACGAAAAATCAGGAATCTTTCCCCTAACCCTATCACTAAGAATAACCCTAAAAAGAAACAAGAATAGTCTCTTTACGGGGAATCGAACCAAGAACCCCGGAGCAAGGTATTTAGCGTCTATATACTCCTTACCACTGTACCATGCGGGGTACTCTAAAAGTCCCTTTTACAATTAACTATGTACGTGTACACCACTCAACCGTATCTTAACCATTAACAGAATCTCTGGCACATGCTGAGAAATTATAACACAGATCAGTCATTACTGTACAAGCCATGGGGTCGGGTGCTCGTAGATCACTACATAGCATGGACGTCAACATGTTACGCTTTTGAAAGTGGATGTGATTGTCGCTCCAATTTTTGCCAGAATCCTTACAATTAAAGTAGGCACCTGTTTGATTTAACAGCTTGCAGCATAGCCTGTACAAGGGAACCAAACTCGGAACAGGTGGAAACAGCCATCTTATTGACTACAATCGTAGAAAATTAGTTTAGCAGATCATTTAGCTTCAGAGTTTTTAAAGGGAAAATCTTCTCATCCCAGACAGTTCCAATTCTCCCAGCTATGCTAGTTCTGGCCCCGCCCATAACTGTCTTTAGCATTTCCTTGTGCAGACACAAACACAGTCTACTGCTTAAGGCCATATCCTGGGGATTATACAAAGCCCTTATGTGTAATCAAAACACTCTCTGTGCATGTTGTGTAATATGAGCCGCTCTGCATCTTTTGAATTTTGTAACTTTGATGTCAATCAAAGAGCAGTCACCAATTGAGACTTTTGCTTACCCCTATTTAAAAGTCATACTTGGGGTGATGCAAATCTGTCTTAAAAGGGCTTGCAATTAAGCCCTAAATAGCGTGCTTCCACGGCTTTGCGATTCGCGTTTGAAGTAGTTTTGGTCAAAGTCACGTCCCTCTTTTCAGAAGCTGCAGACTCTCTTGCCCGCTTGGAGGACGTGTATTACCCCTGCACCTATATCGGCTGCACTCGTAATACCAAAGTCCTCGCCGAACCAGTTTCGCAAGGATTTTTTGTCCAACTGCGTAAAACTGTACGCTATTAACTACTCATTTATACGATTGCAACAAAAACAAATTATAAATATTCAACAAAAAATGGACTAAAGCAAGTCTGATTACCATGCTGTTCAGACGACCAAAGTCAATAAGGCAGAAGTGAGTAGGTCACAGACCAACGCTACATTTGAAGCTTTGTCGTGCAATATGAATATTTATATATCGAAAAATATTAACAGTCGAGATCGAAGTAACGTCAAATTGGGCTCAGGAATATAGCGAAACTGGATGATCTCTGTCATTGCTCACAGGTGTTCGCAGGTGTTAGAGTATGTACGTCAAGTGAGAAGTACATATTCGACTCCTACTATGAAAATAATTGACTCTCTCGGCACATAGACAATGATATAAACCAATGAGTGACAAAAGCTATCTTCATGTCAGTCTCCAAACAAGACCAAATACACAAGACGAGGCAGAAACAAAGAAAAGGTGACTAAATAGACTACACAAAGGGGATATGGCATTCCCCAATCCAAGGAGTTGCTAGCAATCCTCTGCTCATACATATTTAGGAATATCCCCAGAGTTCTAAATACAGTTGATAACTGCACTTTGATTGACGTTCATTCAAACAATACAGTCTCACTTTGGTTGGTCAACAGTGGATTGTGCAGTTGTGTTCCCAATTAAGCTAACACACGTTGTGCTTGACAATATGGCCTGGAGCAATCTAAGCTCAGGGCAGGCTACTGTGACTCTGTCTTAGAGGTAAACTACACAGGAGGTTTGGTTTAAATTGAAGGAGGGCTAGAAGTTAAGTTAGTAGGGAGAATTGTTTCTGTCTGGGGTGCGCTTAGAGGGCATTTAATAGTTACAAAAAGA
Source organism: Holothuria leucospilota (assembly GCA_029531755.1). NCBI lineage: Eukaryota > Metazoa > Echinodermata > Holothuroidea > Aspidochirotida > Holothuriidae > Holothuria > Holothuria leucospilota. Next base: position 35,285,691 of record CM055961.1, on the reverse strand, counting down.
GGAAAACTAAGCATAGCTGAAGAGAGAGATTAGCTTACGATATGCACATCCTTATCTTTGATGTTTACTGGAAGGAGGCTGCCAAGTCTATAAATCTACTATCTGACCAGACTATGGTCTCCCGTTTTTGTTTGGAAAAGTTTGTAAGCGCTTTGAAGCCAGACTAGTTCAAACTTCAGTTGTTGGATTTTATAGTTTTACAATTTTAGAATTGCATATTGGGTGTAAAATGCACTAAAAACGAAAAACATAGCCACACTTTTTCATCAAAATATATCAAATGTTGACAGTTTTACAGCGTTATTTCTGTTTTACACCCATGCCATAAAAAACGTTAACTAATTATGCATATCTGTGATGTCGTAAGAAGGCACCCAAAATATTTTCAATGTGCCTTTTATTTTTCCACCTTGAAGGACAGTTGTAACATCAGTATGTCCAGAACAATTTATGTTGTAAGAAATTTTTGTTTTCTTGAAAAAAAATCAACATAACCCATCAAACCATATATGTGGGTCGCTAGTTGGGTGGAGACAGTTGCACACTAACATGAATCTACTCAACTGGGAATATCAAAGAATTTGATATTTCCGATGTGGTCATGAAGTCGACTGTTGGTTCCCAATCGGGAGCGAAAGTAGGGTAGAGAACAAAGTTTGGAACACACGTAACCGATCCGTCTGCCACGTGACTGGTTTTCACCATCGGGCTGAAATCGGATCGGTGCAGTGTGGGCTGGCTTTCCGCTTACTCAAATCGTGAAGTTGGAGCGCTTTCGTGTTTGTTGTAAACAATTGAAAGTGCATACACTTTGTTTTGCGATGGTTGCAAAGGAGGCTCGCTTTAGTCCGAATGAAGCTAATTTGAAAAGATATAGACAGACTGCGATTGTATGGTCTGTTTAGTGCGTATCAATGCCATTTGTAGACAGTAAAATGTTTTATTCTAATGCCACAATCGTGCAAATGCTTCAGAGCTTCCGGGGGCTTCGCACCCTGGACCCCACAGAGGGATGTTACTGAAATTGACCCCAAGGTTTATGCTCCTACTATGGAAGTACTACCTTCACTTTAGGGATTCATTACTTAGTATTTCTTCAACATAATATAATCTACTCCAACCTTCTATGGGAACTTTGTTTTCATTTCGAAAGACGCTATTTACAGTTTCATCGTCAAAGTTCCTAGACACCCGCAATATGCTCTTTACATTAAAGATCAGAGAAACTGAATCTCTTCAAATTTCCAAAGTCTCATCTTCATGCATGAAGCGTTTGCAAGACATACACCGATTTTCAAAGAAATGTATTTTTGTAGAGTAGAGATACAGTGCATTATGGGAAATTTGTGATGTCATCTCAACACATTGATTAGGCATAAGCATTGTACTTCTTTATGATATTGACACCTCTGGCGGGAATATTTTACAACTTTGTAAACTATATCCTACACATCGTGTAGTTTGATGCTACATCTGCAAGGAAAGATATTCAAACATTCCAACAGTGCCAAATTTTATTGATAAAGAGGACAGTGAATTATAAAGAACATCAAAAGGAATCTGGGTTTGGGAGACATGAGGTGGAATTTTTCCTTTTTCACAAGGGACCCTTGTGAAATGGGACTGCAAATATTCCTTTAAAAGTCCAGTCCAGTTAATTTCATCTGCAACCCGCTACTTTTAGAATTCAGTAAATATATTTAACGCTTTAAAAGTTGTACATGAAGACTGTCGGCATGAAGACTGTCGGCTGGAAGCCATATAATACGTTCATATATTTTGATAGTTTTTTATAACGGAATTACGAACGTTTTTGGTTCCTTGCCATAACACAGAGACAAATTTAATTTACAAAAGTGGTGGTATATAGACCAGTCGATTCAATACCTTTGCGTTCAAATACCTTAGTGTGTTTAGGCGTTTTCATTGTATCTAACGATTATTGCCGCGTTAACTTAATCACAGTAAGGAGTATCAAGATATCTCTACTCACAATTCTGATGATTGGAATTTGATAAACATAAACTCTAGCAATTGCTTAACCGTGATTGGCTGAAGTTAAGTAGTGTAGAACAGAAGTTTGTCCATACTCTAAACAGCTCACACAGTAAAGTGAGGATATGACCTAGAGCAATTTAACTTAGTTCAGGCTACTGTAGCTTGGATGTACTCGACAGATGTTTTGTTTTAAGATTGGAGGATGGCTTATCCAACAACTTAGTTCGGACAAAATCTACTGCCTAAAGCCGCGGTCACACTACAGCGAATTCGGATCGGAATCCGATCCGATTTTTGTGAGTTTTTATTAAAATCTTCTCCATTTCGGATCAGAAAGAGCCCAAAATTTGCCAACCACTTTAAATATATGATTTGCATCAGAGGTCTATGAAAATGAAATGTTAACTGATTTTTTTCGTGACGTCACATCGACGGACAGCTTTTATCGGACAAGCGTAGTCCGATAAAAGCTATTTGTCGATGTGAGGTCACGAAATAATTCGTATTAACTTAATTTTCGTATTCCTGCTATAAAAATCGTATAATTACACAGGTTGGCAAATTTTGGGTTCTTTCCGACCCGAAATGGAGAAGATTTTAATAAAAACTCACAGAAATCGGATCGGAATTCGATCCGAATTCGCTGTAGTGTGACCGCGGCTTAAGACAGATGTTTTGATGTTTTGTTTTAAGATTGGAGGATGACTTATCCAACAACTTAGTTCGGAGAAAATCTACTGCCTAAGAGACATAATATGTTACTCAGGGACAGTTAATTAAGTTTTATGCCTATTTATTCATATTAAGACTTTACAACTCGGTTTACAGTAAAGGGAGTAATAATTTGCACTCGTTTACTAGTACGTCTCTACCCAGCTAGTGCAACTAAGACCAGGGCTGATCCAGGATCTTACAGGAGGGGCTTATTCAGTGGGGGCAAGTTCAAAGATACGAGCGTCAAATGTACGGAGTGTCCATGGGGGTAGGCCGGGGGCTCTTCCTTGGGAAATATTTAAATTACACACTGCTAGTGGTGTTTCTTGACATTTAGCAATCGGAACCGTCTCAAAAAAGTGATGCAGAAAAGGGGGAACCCCCGAAAATCCCCCCTTTGGATCTGGGCCTAGAGACGGATGTCGGGAGCAAGTTTACACAGTTCTGGATTTAATTCATTGCAGCGGCGTTTCATAGCCCTGGTGTTCAGGAAGTCGTTCCATGTTCCATCCATTCTTCCACTGTTTCATGTTCTGAGAATCACATAGAAAAATGTGATCTTGAAACCAAACCAGAATGAGGAGAAAATCCCACAAAATGGTCTTCCTACTATTTATAAGGTCTGCTCCTCCAAACCGTATACTTTACGTGGGGAATACTCTTCACCGTTTGATATCCAAGCAACCCTTTAAAGTACTAGTATATGAACAGTTTGCTTGCTATGTTAAACACACATTACGCATATTCACTGCTACCGTGTAGTGCTAACTGCAGCTGTTCAGGATGTTCAGCAATTGACTACCTTGGCGGGGTATCCTTTGCTACAAGTTTTGAATAAAGGCATTGATGCGCAAACTGCAAAATACGTAACCGTATTTATTTATTTATTTATTTATTTATTTATTTATTTATTCATTCATTCATTCATTCATTCATTCATTCATTCATTCATTCATTCATTCATTCATTCATTCATTCATTCATTCATTCATTCATTCATTCATTCATTCATTCATTTATTTATTTATTTATTTATTTATTTATTGTTTATGTGTGTAGACAGAAAATTCAGAAACAACTGGAAGATAGTCATGTACTCAATGTTATAAATACGTTTTACTTTTATAAGCACGGTTACCATCGTTCGGTTACTATCATGGTTACAGTGGTATCAAGGCGTTGAAGAACAGTGGTGTAGATAGAGAACAGTGGTGTAGCTGTCGCCACCCCCCCCCCCCCACAAAGCCTCCGAAGGCTTCTGTCAGAAGTATCTAGTCTCTGTCGGAAATAAATGAAAACAACTAATTTGAAACACAACACTTGTTATGTTTTTAAGCAGAATTACACATCAAACTGGTTACTGACAAGGCCTGGAAGTGTCATTTAAGGCAACCTCGGAGATGTTTTAATCTATTTTTTTCCGCCCGCTACACACCAGATGATGGTGGCGCTACCCTTAGATAGTACATCATTACTTCAAGATAATAATCTGTCGGAAATTTTTTGCTTTTGCCCCCCCCCCACCCCCCAACAAAAAATATCTAGCTACGCCACTGTTGAGGAAGGGCTTTTGGGTTCCATTTGTAAGGAAGATGACTTTTCTAGCATATTTCAGCAATCCTCTCTGACGAAATCATCAATATTTCTTCACTATAACTCCGGGCAAATAATGTCCAAAATCTTACTGGCATTAAATAAAAATCTGCCTAAGTTTATTCTTACAGTCTTCTTCGAGACTTCTGTTTTAAGTTTCTCAGGATTACCAGTTGTTGTTTCTAATATGTTTACTCCCCGGAAAAGTCAGGAAGGACAAAGCTGCATCAAGCTAAAAACATGAAACACCAGCGACTGCCAAATTTCTTTATATCTCGAAGATACCATCATGAACTCATCATTTTGGTTTGTTGGTTCTGTTTTCACCATACTGAGTTTATCTTGTGATTTTGAAATGCAGTTTAGTATTGACGAGATATAAGCTTACGGGATAACTTTCAACTGGGCTGCTGTAGTATATTTGCCCGAAAATTTAATGCATCTTCAGCCAAAAATAGTATACTTCCTGCCTAAAATTGGCAAATTCCTGTCCCAATGGAGCGGGGATTGCTTCCCCTAGCCCTCGCCTCGTACCCCTATATGATGTTAGAATAACATTGTCGAAATGATACCGAATGAGTAAGATCGAATCCAAAATCTTAAACATTTTATGCTCTTCTTCTGTGGCCCCATTTAACATATTCTTAACTGTACCTTACCTTTGCAATTGTTGATACATAAATGCATGTCTAAGGGATATTTTCTGCTTTACAAGTGGAGAAGGCAGAAATATCGTGTGTGTGTGTGTGTGTGTGTGTGTGTGTGGGAGGGGGGTTCTAAGGTTTCATGGAAGCTGATAGGAAACACGGTTGTGTGGGTGGCCACTCAGTCTGCCTTGTTTGTTTCTCCACTATACTTTGATGATAGCTAGCCTAATTGCAAAATAGCCTTGCTGTTTTTGTCTTAGCTATAATTTACCTAGGGGAATATTAAAAATGCATTTCATTAAATTTGCAACCTGATACTTAAAGTATTCGTTAAGTATATTAAAGCGTTAAATGAATATGAATGTCGTCAGCCGTGAGCCATAAAAAGGTTCATACATTTTAATAGTTTCTCAATAGCAAATATACAGGCGCTTTGTTTCACCTTTAAGTACAGAGACAAAATCAATTTAAAAGATGGTGGTAAGAGAACCAGTTGGCTAAATACCTTTCGTTTCAAAAAGAAAAAGAAGGTGTTTTCAAGTAATTTGCATACAGCAGTTGTTGCATCACCTCAAACGAAGTAAGGGTTATCAAGATGTTTGTATTCAAAGTTTCTTTTTTTTTCCACCGTTTATTCCAATATAACTCAAAAACATTTTACATGCGATAACACTAACATAATTAATTTTCTTTCAGATATGAAAATTGGTGAAATACAAAATTAATGTTCTAGGGGCAAACCATATGAAAAACAATTACAAATGGCGTGGTACATATCTACACGTTTACGAGATGTACTTCTTTTTGAACAAATGTAATCCTCCACTTTCAAAATAAATTTTAATTTATTGTAAAACTGAAAGAGATTCGGTTTACATTTTTGCAATCGGCAACTAAAGATATAATATTTACAACGAAGGATAAAAAAATTCATGGGATGATCACTTAACAAATTATACCCGAAAAAGACATCCCTCTTAGAAAGAATAAATTGTCTCCCAAAAAGATATTGCTCAATATCTAGAAGAAACGAAGAAGTAAAAGGACAATTCCAACACAAATGTTCCAAAGTTTCCTCTTCGGTATTACAAAAGCTACAGAAAGGGTTATCAAGCTTGTTCATTGAGCACAGAAGCTTATTTGTGCTTAAAATTCTGTGAAGGAAACGGAATTGAAAATAAATAATTTTTGTTTCAGAAAGTGTTAATGAAGGAATTTCAAAAATCACCTTCCAGTCTTCAGCCTGTTCAAAGTTGATGATTCAAAGTTGATGATTGTGCTTTGGTTGCCGTAAATTCAAACAATAGCTTCACCCTGATTGGTTAATGAAAATTTTTGTAAAGTGATGTTACCGCAAACTGAACGAGCGCCACCGTAAATGAGAATACAGGATATATGGATGGTGCGGAACAACTCCCTGGCACGGAGAGATACATGTATGAGCTAGAAATAAAGAAAACGCGCTACTCAAGTTAGTCAACTAGCCAAGGATAACTTTCCCATGTGCCTTTACACTTTACATTCCCGAAAACAAGATGAAAAACTTGGAACTGTAGCTGGTTCAGTCTTCAAGATATTGCACAAGATTTCTTCTCAAATGTGAAAAAAATTACAAAACTTTGAACAAAAGGACCCTGTTTAAAACTAAAAAAAATGGTAGCACCTAACCCCTCCACCCTGAAGCTTAACTGACACCTTTTAGCTTCCTAACAAAATTGTTTACCTTACACGAGCAGATAATAAAATAATAATTTTAATTCTGGTATACTGCCCTCAATTGGAAAACTTCGCCAGCTTGTCACTTGTTCAGCATGATATTTGTACAAGCTTACATTGACTCTGAACTACGCCACACATACATACCATGTTAAGAGACAGTTCCGTCCGAGGTCTGCTTCTATGTACATGCTGTCATAAGCTCATAAAAGGGCATCAAGTCTTACCCCAAATAGCAAATATTATCCTAACTAAGTTTGCTTCCAGCCCTTCCTCCAATTTAAAGAAAGAACACCTGTTTAATGCACCTCCCAGACAAAGAACTAATCGCCTATTCTAAGTTTGAATTGCTCAAGGCCGTATCCACGCAGGCTGTGTGTAGGCTGTGTGGGGTACACATTTGGACAAGTCATCAGTGACAGACCAATCAGAGTCATGCTATTGTTTTAATTTGTGTCAATTACAGTGCAGTCACCAATTGTATTTAGAACTGTAGGGTTATTCCTAGATATGACTGGGGATACGACAGACCCTTTAAATTGCCGTGTACACCCACAAGCTTCACTTTGAGGCACGCGCTGGTGTTTATTTTCTTTATTATTATTACTATGATTGTTTTGTTTTTTGAGGAACAGAGGAAGTGTTATTTCGAACAATTAATCGAATTGGGATAAATTTGGTATCATGAAGACGGTATACCAAGAAATAACGTCATCGCATAAATTGGCATATTTTTTCGAAATCAATGAGCCAAAATGAAGTAATACCAAGTCTACAACAACTGACCTTCCTTTGCCAATAAGTTTTCTACTAAAAATATGCTTCTAAATTGATATAAAACATGCCCCAACTTAAAAATTGATCACTCACCTTCCTAACTCCAGACTGTGTTCACCCGAAGGGGCTTAATGTCAATGATGACTTTAATTGCCAAAACAGTAATCGCCTCAATCGAAAAACGTAGTCCTCTCATTTTATTCGTCACTGTTTGTATTCTTACTGTTTTGCTTTCTGTTGGTTCTTCGCCTACATTTTTACTCTCTTGTATAGGTTTAACTTACCATTGTAATGTTTGTACTTCCTTTTATTTGTCTTGTTTATCACGTTAGGTTTTAGTTCTTACTTTTGACCTTTTGACCCTTTGATCTTTTTATTCTGGCTTTTTTGCTCCGTTTGAAAGTTTCTGTTCTATCGTTTTATCTATTTAGTTGTAAAACTTGTTTCTAAAGAAGGGACCGGAGGTCCCGAAAGCTAAAAGATTTTTCATGTTTTACGAGTCTTTTTCCTTTTATATTTTTACTGGATTGGTGCTTCTTCTCACAGTATATATATATATATATATATATATATATATATATATATATATATATATATATATATATATATATATATATATATACACGTAAATAATCCCGTACGTGCACTTTTTCCGTGTCTGAGGGCCATAAGGATAAAGTACATTTACGCATTTCCTTGTTCCCTCTCGGAGGATAAGTAAGGTAGGGTTGAAAGAATGGTACTGTGGCAAATGACAAATAGTACCTTTTTGCTCAGCAAACGGTCGTTCATTAAGTCAGTTGTCACATGCTGGAAGCAGTCTAAGATTGCAGTTACTATTATATGGATGGTAACCTCAACTTTCCAGTGCCGTTGAAAAAAATAATTTTATTTTAGTTCTTTCCGAGTTGACATTTTAATCCTATTCGTCATGCGCCTTTCAGTAAGGGCGCTAGACTGATATGTTTACATTTAAATCTCTTTTGTACCTCAGAAATACATCGTGTCAAGTTGAAATACGAAGCTGCTTTACAATATCGCGAAACGTGGTATATATTTCACAAGGTTTAAACAGACATTAGATAGACCACTCTTTGTGACGTTAGAGGCATGGACGTTTAGGAAACGTGTCTGCTTTGAAAAGGTGCTTGCTTTGAAATTTCCCGAATTCATATATGAATATGAAAAGAAGTTTGCCCTGAGAGTGCCAATTTTTGCCCTAAAATCTGCACCTTTTTTATCGAGTGGGGGATGGGGGCGGTACCGCCCCGACTCCTGCCTATTAGGGTAACGGTTAAATAGCCCGGAAAGTGAGACAAACCATTGTGTAAAATGGTAAAAAGGTTGTTGTCAAATATATTTCTCTGTTTTGTGAGTATTAAAGTAATATTGAAACCAAAATGGTTGGATAACTTAATAATCAGAAGTTCATTTTTATATATCTGTACAGTTGCAGAATTGAATTTCGTCGATACGTTTACCATGTAACAGAAAGGTTGACCTGGTTATCCTAAGATTAATACCAACCTGGTTAACCTAACATCGATCGAGTGTCGTGTTCTTTCGATGTGTAATTTTCAAGCTCAGTTACCTTAATCATAAGTAAACCATGGAGTTAACATGGAGTTCATTTGGGGGAGCTGTAACGACTTGCCCGAAAAATACAACCCAAAAATTTCCTCGCTCTCTCCGCGCGCGTTCAACGTGTTAATGCACATATTATACGGTATGCATCGGTGATCGCACCGCATGCTAATTACATACAATCATTTGCCGTGTTACTACCCTTCTGTATTGATTACAATTATGGGGATTTCTCTCATGGAGTGGGGTATGCATTTTGTTGTATGATCGCCGGCCTTGGGGTGTCCCCCTCCCCTTTGAAAATTTTTGAAAGTAAGGTGTCCTTACATGTAGTCTAGTACCATTATGCTATCTTTCAAGTAAAATTTGTGTTAAAAAATGTACGTACATTAGGTACTAAACAAATTGGCATCAGTGAAGGGGGCATGGCCCAATTTCCCCCTAAATACACCACTGATAATCATGTTATAAGTTTACCTATTACAAAACACACTAGTTAATTAATAGTGAATATATAGGTGCTGGTGCAATTCAAATCCCAACTTTATTTTAATTACCAAGGAAGTTTAGTATTGATTACCTTTAGCATTGCATTATTTTTCAGAGTCATTCTATAGGTGTCCGAAAAATTCTCAGCATATTGCCCGAAATTTTACAAAAATATTTCGGGGCTGCAACCCCCAGCCCCGCCTCCTACACCTATGGGAGTTAACATCCTCTGTTAACTCTATGTTTAATCCATAATGTTATCTGCTTGATTCAACTTGTTTCTTCGGGGCTAAGATGACTTGCAGGGGATATGGCTTCCACCCCCTCCCCCCCAAAAAAAAACCAAGGAGTTGCCTGCCCAAACATATTTAGCCTAGGAATAGCCTTACAGAATAGCCCTACAGTTCTAAATACAGTTGATGATTGCAGTTTGATTGACGTTCCAAACAAAATAGTTTCCTTTTGGTTGGTCAAAGATGACTTTTGCAGTCAGTTGTATTACCAAATCAGCTCAAACACAGTCACTGTGGGTCAATCAATATATATGGCCTCTAGTAAACTAAAATCAGTTGCAGGCTAAGTACAGTGCCTCTGTCTTGGAGGTATACTAGACAGGTTCAGGGGTTGACTAAAGGGGGTTTAGGGGCACTATACCCCAAGAAATTTTTCAAAGCGCCTTCTGTGCAGTTTGCTATGCTGCATAACTCATCTTGCCTGAATGTGGCAGGGCTCTGCATAGGACATAGTTAGAGTGTAGTCCGTGTGGGCGTTCGAAACAAAGAACTATATAATTGTAGCTTGCTTGTATAGCTTTTACTTTTGTGTAACGGTATGTGGCCGTGCAAGATAGCAATAACTCAGGCGATCAAAGAGCTGAGCTAAAATAGGAGATAATCGTAAATGAAGTAGTATGATTCGGAACCAATTGTACATGGACGTAGGAAGCGGGGAGAAGGGCCGAAAGGTCCAAAAGCCCCTAATCAAAAATGTGGTGGTCTTTTCCCCTGAATCCGACAAGGACGAAAACCCCTTATTTGTTTCCTCTTTAAAAATGTCAAAAAGTTGCATTAAGTTTCCTACTTTGCTCAAATACTGCACCAGATTTCATCTAAGGACCCTCATGCAAATATTAAAAAATTTCCAAAGGGGAGGAGTAACACCCTCTCCCCCACGACGGCGGTCCGAAATAGTGTGTAGCCCCCCTCCCGATCGAGAACAGCTTCCTACGACTATGTAATTGTACATTATGAAAGAAATGAAAATTTAACTCTCGCACAAGGTGCCCTACCTGTTTCGGGGGAGACCATACAACATCCACATATACTGTACAATACCATAGCACCTTCATAGACACGTGATAATCAACAATTTACACTAGTTTAAAATATCCGAGGGATTACCCGATTGCACAAGAAATGTCTGTTGCAACGTGTGCCATTCTATGTACATTGATCCCATATAACAGCTATGTCAACACGAGAGTGTACGGAAGTGTACTTCACACACAACTGCAATACTACTATTCTGGTGGCCTGTAACTCATTCAGCATGCGGATGTTTTGCTTCACTGTGTGGTACTATGCCCGCAAGATGCAATAATCAATAATAGGACGTCAGCTCAATGAATTCAACCAGCAAGAATGATAAGTGGTGCAGACTTAAAGATCGCTACGGAGTTTTTAAGGTGTCATAGAGGTGTTGAGATATGTGACTGTTTCGACTTTTCTCAGTAAAATATTGAGATGTTAACATCTGAGATAAAACATCTCGGATATCAATATCTCAATAACTTCCAGTGAAGACTTTAAGATTCTGTAATTTAATATTTCAATATTTTACACTAAACTATCATGAGATAACAAGATATCCAGTGTCAATATCTAAACATACTTCAGTTAAGATAGTAAGATACTGAGATCCTGTAATTTAATATCTTAATATTTTACGCTTAAATATTCAAAAAACAGCATACCGGATATCAATGTCTCAATATCTTACTAAAAATTCCAGATAGTCAAAAACTATCTCAACATCTCCATGGCACCTTAAGCTCAGCAGATCACTGCACCACCAGTCTTCTAAAAATACTGTAAGTTGTTTTATATCCGCTGACAGGGGCAAGCTATTGAAAACCAGTATCTGGATAGTTAGTTTTCTCCATTCCTTTCCCAAGCCGTCGACATCGGGGGGGGGGGGGCAGCCGTCCCCTTGAGCATATTTTTGGTATTTTTTATTGTTTATTTTTACAGTATTGCGAGTGTTTCCCCTATTTATATGTGGTAAATAGTCCTGGGAAGTACCATTTCCAGCGATCTGGGGGGCGTTTTGGCCCAAACTTGAATTTTCTAGCGCTTTGCGCCAACTCATGGTGGCGCCAAGCGCTGAGAGTCTGTCTGTGGGCTTCGCCCTCTTTGACAAATTCCTGGCTACGTACCTGTCCGGCACCCCCTCAACCATCGCAGTGCCGCCGGCACGAGGGGATGGGGGACGAGTGCCCCCATTCACAATCGATTTAAAAAAAAAATTATTTTGAAAATTTTAAAATGATACCAAAGGCGTTTAAGCTATAGACTTCTGTAAGGGGTAGGGTGAGGTGTGTTTTCGACCAAGTAATGGATCTATTGTAATCATTTACTATCACAAATGGTTCTTTAACTATCAGAATTTTCGCATATCCTTCGTTAACTACCGTATCAAAACTTTCGCGCGTTCCGCGCGCCTCAAACCTCACCTCAGTATTAATATCAATATCTTCCGGTAGTAACCCCCGGAGAAGCACAGCAGCAAAATTTGAAAGCTTTACGAATTCTCAGTTAAAATACTGGTTTTATGATTGGCGTATAGGTTTGTTGGGGAATTGAAAGTTTCTCGATGCAGAACATGAATACAGGTCTTGTAATGGAAATCTCATTTAATGAAAAATTTCGGCACCCTTCGCGCGCATTCATAACGGGGATGCATGACTATTATGAAGGAAATAATACATGGAACTATTCTGATGGCAGAAACTTTTCCGAAAAACAGAAGTGCATCCCCAACCTCTGTAGGGGACTCGCATCAGTATGGGATCTTTCAATCGGCATGATGGAGAAGGTTGAAAATAAGTACCGTATTTGCCGTTATACATTTTTCAAAACTTTTTACGGAGCCCTTTCCCGCAACCATTATCGGTATAGATGGTGATTTTAATACACAAACGATAATAAGCATTCTGTAACGCGTTTGTTAGTCCTTCACCCCTTTTGCTATACCTGTCAGGGCGATCTAATATCACCTCCCTACACCTATACTCTCCCTCCCTCCCATTCCTCATTGCAGGAAGCTGTTCGTCTGGATTTTTGTTCAAACTCAGTAAAAATACGATAGCTGTAAAGTGCTCTGCATCATACTCTATAGCATTATTTGGATGTCAGGAATAAGTATCATGTCAGTGCCCAATTTTATATAATTAATCCAGAGCTTCAAGGAGGCCCTATACCGGTGTCTGTCAGCCTTATATACCCTTTTATAATGCACAATGAAGCAAACGAAATTTTTCGTAATAGACCAAAAATGTTTGTATGGACTCCACGCACGTTTTGCTTAAGAACTTTTCCCGAATAGAAGACAGTCAAGTAGTCAAAAGGGGGCTTCAGCAGGTTTGTTGACAACATATCCTTCTCTTAGACAACATACTCTTCTCTTTCACCTAACCAAAAATTAGAATTCACTAAATTATGGACCTTCTCCAGCCAAAAATGATCAGTTCCAAAAATATCCCAAAGATAGCACCATTTTACATCTAAGCAACCTCACATTAACAAAAAACCCTCAAAGGGAAGGGGGACCCCTCCCCAGGACGCACCTTATGTTGAGACAAAGGAAGAATCCCCACTGCTGTCTACAATCGCACGGACGCATGAAAAGGTACAATTTACTCAGACTTTTAGGGGTTTAACTGAGGCGGCATTGCGACGTCATCTGTGGTGCTCCCCCAGTCACCAAATCCTGGCGGCGTCACTGACCATACACACCACACACACGAAATGTTATCATGGTGTTCCTTTTTTCAATATTTTTCTATGATGGCAATAACCGGGGCTGAATGTATTAAGTTTGACTCTCTTGTTATTTGGAGATTGATGTGCCACTATTCCAGGCATTAAGGGAATTAAGGATTCCAAAAGTATTCCATACTGGGGATTCCCTTCCCCTCAAGTAACCTGCTCCCCGTCTGTAGACCACAATGCACGTGACCAACAGTTGGTCCTCACTGACAGATTAAAGGCGACGTTATTGCAAGAAAAAGTGGAATGACATCGTGGAGAAATTAATGTAAAGGATGCAGAGCAAAAATTAAGTTTGTGTGTATCCTGTGATCTTTGCTTTGGACTTTACTAGTGTTAGGAGCACAGGCCACTTGCCACCAGTTTGAGAGCTTGGTTTTACACCTACACTTCTCTGGTTAGTCAATGGGTACACATCCTTCGGTTTTCTTAGATTCAACTATTTCGTTGAATACAAAAAGATATGTTCTCAGTAGTACTGAATGTAAAGAGCATCGATATTACGAGTAAAAATCCACATTTGAGTGTGCAACGCCTACTTAAAGGTACAGTATGATAAAATAAAGTGAAGGCACGTTAGAATGGGATTTGATAACTGTTCCTGAAAGGCTGAATGCAGGGGCCAACCGCCATAAGCGCTGGATCAAACGCCGACCTTTTTGACGTGGTGTTCTTGTAGTACGGTATTCAAGTTATTTTAACCTCAATCCCCCCCCCCCCTCGGCCGACATAATTTATTGTCGATGGCCCATTACCTTCAATGTTTCCATTCCGTGAGTATTAACAGGATGATTTAAGACTGAAATTAATATTAATGCATTGAAGAAAGCAGGGGCGGAGATCCTGGGGGATGGGGGAAAGCACCCCCTACCAAAATGGACGGATGGGATACGTGAAGTATATTCCCCTATTAATTTTGGTCCAGGGCATTGTTTGTCTTGCACATTTTGTGTGGGCCCGATGTATTCTGCAGACATATTTTTTGGAAATTTCGCCAAATATTTGGTGCCCGCTTTGCGCGTTTTGGGGATAGTTTGGGGATTCTCTTGTTGTGTAGATACAGCAAAGAAATGGAACTGCCTACCAATTAACCATAACACACGTAGCCTACACAGTTTCTGTTAAAGATGAGAAATGGGGAATTCATCCTCACCTGCATAGTTGTTCTATCAATTCCGCTTGTTCCATGGTGTGCATCCCACAGATTTGACCATCTAGTCGACAGACGATGGATAAGATACAATGCAAGTTAACTCCGATGGGGGGTAATCCTCTCGGATAGTTGAACTGTTTCTTTCCTTAATGATTACAAATCTTCTCTTCATCCAACTTTTCTAATCTTAGGTATAAATTGGGATATGAACAAGGTATGTCTAGTACTTACATAGTGCCAAATACGCTATGCAGGCTGGTAGCCAGACAAGATACTGAAAGGGTGGGTAAGGTAGCTGGGGGAGGGGGCTTAGAGGAGAGAGACACACCAAAATAGTAATTTTATTTTCTATGAACAAGAAAATTTTTCTAGGGTGGGTGCACCCCATCTCCCCTGGGGCTCGGGGTAGCCTATTATGTGACAGATTTCTTTACATTCTTCCCATCCCCACCTCTCGGTCGCACACCTTGCCCAACCCCGACCACAAACATTTGTACGAAATCAAAAAAAAAATTGCACTCCTTAAAGGGCCACCGTCAAATTAAAAAGTCCTGTCCACATGCCACCGTTTATGACCCAAAGATTAGACATGGTAACCAATAGTTTTGCTCGCTGCAGCGTCTTGCCTTGCAGCGTTATTGGTAGCATACACTGTCTATTATCCATGCAAAATTCCAGAGAAATTCTAAGCTCTAGTAAAAGCTTGGACTATCTTAAGTAAAAACATTACATCATAAAGCAAGTGCTTTTGCGCGCATCAAGCTGAGATGGTTATTTTGTGCTGTCATTTTGTGGCATTACTCAGTTGGCAGAAAGTACACCGAAATATCGGACATGATTTTTTGCGGTTTAGTCTCTCACTTTTTCTTCCTGTCTTGGTAAGGGGGCGTTATTTGTCACGGTAAATTGTGTGTCTCGTAACTCAAACATGGAGCACAAACAAACAAAATTTCGCTTTATTCATTTCTTTGTCCTTGACATAGACATGTAACCAGTGGTGGCGCAACTTGGGAGGCATCCCTCAATTTTCCACTTTCCCCACTAGGTCCCTACTTAACCTGGTGCTTACCAAAATATGCAGCGCTTACGCTTATATATGTATTAGAAAAACACTGGTACCGGTTACCGGTACTTTCGACATCGTTCCCTTATTCCAGCGGGGCAGACATATCGCCCCTCCTAACCTTCGAATACGTATCGCCGTTTATGAAAGGAAGAATGTTTGAATCTAAGCATTCTGAGCAATCTGCATTCCATTTCTAACAGCAGAATTCCTGGTGGTGTGTGAGATAATGGTAATTAAAATAACTAACGGTTTCAGTCTAAAATTAACTTGAAGTATAAGCGGTTATTACATAATAATCTCCTACTCTTCCTAACTGTAAACCTAAACCCTTCGCCCCTCGAAGAGAAACTAGAAAAGGCCTTAAGTTTTAAGGAACTTGCAACACATTGTTTCGCAATTTGAGACTTGCACCATATGAGCTTAAAGTTTCCCACTTTTCGATCAGATGAATTCAATTTTTAAAATCAATGGAGCAACAATAAGCAGCATTAAATTCACATTACAATAGAATATTTGGATTATGACTCATATTTGAATATCAAATGACTGTCGGCCAGAACAATTCTTTTACCACTTTTTGATAGAGTTACTTCATTATGACACTCACACCCCCGGCCTATAAGTCACGTATTCCTACAGTTCTGTTTGCAAATAAAACATCGCAGATTTTCATATACGACTGAAACATCTCCTTGCAACACTGATTGTTTCTGATCAAAATCTGTTTTCATTATTTTTATATTGTTCCATGTTTTCTAAAGACTGAAATAAGTTGTTGGAAATTGCACTTGTATAGCTTAGTAGTATTTTAACAGGAGCTCAGCAGGCCCGTAGCAAGACGAAGTACTGAGGTATATACTTCATGTAAGACTACCTCAAACTGAGGTGAATAGGCAACCGAAGTGAGATGAATAGTCTGAATAGCCTGAGGTGAATAGGTGTCTATTCACTTCAGTTTGAGGTTGTCTTACATGTACTGAAGGAGGACGAGATAGTTCCGGGAGGAGGGAGGAAAAAAGTTAAAGGGATGAGATATACTAAAATGCATTTAGGCAATGGTACTTTTCTATAGGAGCAAGAATGTATCTAGGGAGCACCGCCTCATGTCGGAATATATCGAGACAAAACTCTCCTGTCTCTTCTAAGGCGCAACGCTTCTTGAACACATTATTACTATTGATGACTCATCATTGTCACTGCTCCAGAGGTAGAGTGACCCAGATTGTGTTGGACTTAGTCGGTTTTTAGCGGGGGTTAAAAATGGTCAAACTTACTGTGCATGTACTAGGCAGTCGTTGGAATAAAGGATGACTGCATGAGCTTTTGAACAACTAGGCCTTACCAACAGTCTTCACATTTTATTAGCTGGTCGTATAGAAATTTTCCCCTCGATTCGGTACCCACAGGCTTTTACTGAACTCATAATATCCGCCTGTCCTTATATAAGAGTGGAGTGTTCCAATTTTCAAATTGGAACGGGCCATAACAAACACGGCCTGTTGCTTTCAAATTGCTTTCGGTTGGCTTCAAATAGCCTTCGATTAAAATTTTCAAGTTTCAGTATTTTGATCATTACATTTCTCTTACTGAGTGAATATACGGTAAGGTTTAAAATCAAAACTTGCCAAAAAGAGACAAATTCGTGATCAAAGATTTCTCTCTTGTTTTGATTGTTGCACGGTTTCACAAAACGAGGGAAAGATAGCCATGTGATGTCATTCTAAAGCAAGGAAAATAACGGAGTGAAGGATGCATGGAAAAATTTTCTTACGGTTCCCCTCAATTAGTCATTAGGTAAGGCCATATTTAAAGGCAATAGGCAGTCGCCCCCTAAATTTTCTTTGAAAAATCGGCAAGTTTTTGCAAATCTCCTCTTATTGCATTACAAGCACCTCTGAAGACATTTTGAACATAACTATTACAAACAATTGGTAAAGCAAGGAGAAATTCTCCTTGAATTTCACAATTTACCAACAAAAACGTTGTCACATGATCAAAATAGGCCAATCATGAACTAGAGTGACAGGGTACAAGGACTCTGATTGGGGTGACTGCATACTGCCTTTAAAGTTGTCTACACCTTTACCACACACAGAGTACTACCAGACAATCAGTGCATAATGTAACATTTAGCTTCAGTACCATAGCATTACCATAAAATATAGACATCATTGACGAGGAAGAACTGCATAGGCCAAATCTGAAGAGTTACTTTCGTGCTCAAGCTGTGGCTTATGTACACAGCCAGCTGTAGAGGCTAGTTAGCTCAATAGTTACAAGATATTGTTACGGCTTGTGGTCGCAAGTCAAACCAATAACAGCGAAAGATCACAGAAGAACGAGATTAAAATTCAATAACTTAATGATTATTTACAATCTCCTTATCTTACTTAAATTTACAATAATTAATTAGATTTACTCACAAACCTTTACTTAATGTTATTCTGGTCTGGTCCAAGGGCTGGTAGTGCATGCACGTCGACGATGGTACAGTAGTAGACCTGCAGCGTTCTGTAGCGTAGGAACTAGTTCCACGAGCGAATAATGACAAGGCTAGGCGATGATGGATGATAACGTTAACGATCTCTACACACAGTGTAGAAACGGCGTAAGGCAATTTATCACAAGTGTACAGTGTCAGTGGCTGGCTTCAGGTGATTCGGTCAGAGAATAACTTCTCATAGTATTATGGCATCTCTCTCCCACAACAATCGTTGAACTGCCTTTTATACGCTAGGCTTTTAATCGAGAACTCTCCAGAATTTAACAGAAACTTCTAGTGTACACAGTCGAGCAATTACGAGAACGTTCCTTAATAGAAACTTCCAGAGCACACAGTCGAGCAATTACGAGAACGTTCCTTGCATGCACGGTAGTAAACAAACAATGCCAATATTTCTTAGAAGTGTCGCATTACGTAAACAGTTCCTTCGAGAAAATTCTAGAAAGGCTGCGTTGAAGTTGAATTCTCTGGAGCTTTCCATTCGCTCGTCGATGGATTCAATCCGGTGTTCCTGACGGGTCGTCTTGTAACAATATATAAATTTCGGGGGAAGAGGACACACACAACTCGTACTACCGTACTTCCGTACTACCGTAACTTTCTTTTAAGGGTGCTTTAAAAACGTATCTTTTCAACAGATCGTTTTCTTGACTCTTGAGAGTTTTGTTCTTTGTACAGTGTGATACACAGTAATGTGCACTATATCAAGTTTTTATATCAAGTTTTTCAACCTTCACCTTAAAATAACTGGTAAATTGTAGTCTACTACCGATTAAAGATTGGGTTCTCGGGCCTGTAATTCTCTAGATCACACAAACTGTTCTGATCAGAAGGACCAAGTTACAAATTTAGTTTGAAGGCTGTGATGCAAGGCAGATACTTGACTCAAAAATAAACAAAAATACAAACTTCAGTTTAGTGGTATAATACAAAAAGGATATATGACCATAGATACATTGTTCGCTATTTCATGAACTCTCCGGAAACGTTTTAAATGTCATCATCAAAATTTAGACTCCCATTGGTTTTCAAACAAGTATATTCCTTTCTAAATGAAGAAATTAGAACAATAATGGAATTGTCCAACTTAAGAGTAGGTGAAAAGTCGTTTTAATGAAAAACGGGGAGAACGTTTTGCACATATCGGCTGCGCAGTTATCTTCAAAGCAACATCTTGACAATCGTCTTTGTTACAGGATTACTGCGCTTTGAAAGAAGGAGATCATCATTAAGAAGGAAAGTCAACAAAAGTCAATTAATAAGAACAAAGAGACCTGTCAATCAAATTTGACTACCTGAAAAGGATTAAATTATTCTCAAGTACATACTGTCTGACAGATTAGGTCGATGTTTCTCCATCTCTCACAGCTCCCTGGTCTGACACACTCACAAATGTAGTGGTTTAATTAAACACTGTGACCATTTGTGGATTGGGATACTTCTCATACACTTAGAACTTGATAGCATCCGTTAAAGTTGGCGAGACTTAATGGAAACAAGTTCAAGACCGGTGAATGTACAATGCTAGTAACATCTAATCCAGTATATGAAATGAATGTCCATGACTTGGAGAGGAGGAAAACACTCATAACTGAACATTCTTTCGCAGGGAACTCAAAGTTTGAAAATTTGTACAAGGGCTAACTTCCGCCTAGGACTGGAAGTACCTCCCATGGCAGCACCTCTTCTTCTGGTGGCTGCTAGGTCTCCTCTTCCAGAGCAATGGAACTTGTCCTGGTTTCATTTAAATCAGAATTTCAACTTTTCTTATTTCCTAATTTGCTTATATCATGTCCTCTACTTAACATACATACTCTGAAGAATAAAATAATACGCGCCACTTCCTGCCCAGTATTCCCCCAAAAGTTCGACAACTTAACGGAGCAATGTATTCAAAAAGTTTATAATGACACCATAATCACTGTGACGTCATTCTGCAAGTCCTTGGAAAAGCCTCTCTAAGGTTAAACCTCCCTGGCAGCCTGGTTAGACAAACAAATGTGACCTTGAGAGGTTGCTCATAGCACAAGTGGACAGGAAAATTAAAGTATTTAAAAATTTTCAAACAGAAATGTCTGCAGTGACTCACAGTAAGCTATAATTACAGAAAAATAGAAAAATCATAGGAACAAAACGATAAGGAACTCTTTATGTAAGATTCTAACATCTTACAGTAATCTATAAACCAAACAAAAGTCCTACTCCAGATGAAAATTTAAAGTGTATCTTTCTCGATCAATTTACCCTGGGCATAAAATTCTGATCCAGGTAACGAAAGATATGAAAGCTTTAATGCAGAGTTGCATGGAAAATTTGCCATTTTCTTACAAACCCCTGTCCAATCTGTTTTTTTTTCTTTTCCATAAAGCACTGACTAATGTAAAGCACCTCTAAACGTTGTAAAAATTATTTTCATGAAAAGAGAACAAATTTGTCTTTTCAAAGTTGCATACCCCCATTTTATTTTAAGAACGCTATAGTGAAAGAAACTCGGAATTTTTCGCCAAGCAAGCTGTAAAGCAAACTGACGTATAAATGGCTGTGAAACAGCGGTATATTCCGATATGCATGCCACTCCCCCGGCCTTGACCACTGGTTTGGATCACAGCAGACAGTAAACAGCTCACATCTTTGCCATAATTACCCTGCAAAGTGAATCCCAAAACTTGCTTAAAAGGGTCTGCCATTGGAGACATTCTTAAAGTCCCTTTATCAGCACCGTTTCAACAGCAAACACCATTGATACAGTTGATACAGCAACTTTAAGATAAAGCAGTCAGATACAGTGGCGTAACTAAGGCTGTAAGGGGGAGGTAAAACAAAAATACCGCTGACCTGCTAGGCCCTAAAACAAGTTGTGCCTGCATGTGATCCTCGCAAGAGAAAAATAGGGGAATGCATATATATATATATATATATATATATATATATATATATATATATATATATATATATATATATATATTTCTCTAATTCGGCACTTAGGGGGAAACTTGTTGTTGAAAAGTCGACCTTAAGGGGAAAAAAATTTTCGGGTGAAATATAAGTTTCGCCTTAACGTTTCCACACACTTTTTCTATAGGAATACGTAAACTTACAAGGGCGCCCTCTTAGATTTACAAACTATATGCCATTACTTCAAAGTTGTCAAATTTACGGACACCTAGCTGTTAACACGAACGGATGGCTGGCCATTGAAATAACGTTAATTATATTTTTAGACGTTAGGGCGAATTTATTTCTTATGTATTTTATTATCTTTTTTTCGCCCTATGTACAAGCAGATATAACAATTTCCCCTTAAGGTGGGAATTAGCGTTATATATATATATATATATAAATATATATATATATATATATATATATATATATATATATATATATATATGGTCAAAGTACTGCGTAGCACTTAAGAAGTAGATAGGTAAAAGAAGTAGTAAACAGTGCTAAAAGTTTGTGAAAATTCCACGACGTTTCTGGTTTAAACTCTTCATCAGGTGGTAAAAATGCAACTGATTGTTGACACGGCCAAACGTACAATTTATTTTTAAATGTATTTTTTTTAAATTGTACGTTTGGCCGTGTCAACGATCAGTTGCATTTTTGCCACCTGATGAAGGGTTTAAACCCGAAACGTCGTGGAATTTTTCACAAACTTTTAGCACTATTTACTACTTCATTTTTACCTATATATATATATATATATATATATATATATATATATATATTATATATATATACGTTCTTATTGAGCCATTATCGAATACGGTACTTTAAAACGATCCCGAATGCGCATCAATGTAGATGACACATTTCGCCCGAGATTGAAGGTTTTCCTGTATGTTTCTGTAACAATTATGTAGGCCATATCATACCATCTAAGAACAGTTAATTAAAATATGAACCTTAAAGCTTAGTAAAATTTTACACACATTTAATGTAGAAATTGTCTTTATTTTTTGCAATTGCCTAAAATAATTTCTACAAATTTTACGTGTAATTGTTCTTTCCTGCACAAGGTATACGGTATGTAATTTTTGCGGTCATTCTGGATAATTTTTTTTTTACTTAGAAGCTTCAAGAGTTCTTATTTTACTTAAACTTTGAAACGTATTCCTGTAAGTGTAACAAATTTGCCAGCGTAATGCATTATTGTAACCTACCTAATTTAGCTTTTCCTCCCACCCTGAAATCCCATAGCCTTCCTAAGCCATTCCCCATCACCCTTCACCGTTGGATCCTTCCCAGACCATACGTAAGTTGGAAACAAGACACTAGGTAAATGGTGACCCGGTCTCGAGGAAATGTTTGTGTCCCGTTCCCGCCCCCTGCCCCTCTCAGAATATGTCGTTTATAGTTACAATGCCAATTAGTTACCAACCTTTAACGTTACTTGTCAGTACACGGTACCTACCAGAACAGGCACAATTAACATTCGCAGCAAGGGAGCTCTATCAACTTCGGTACAAAGTTTACAAACGCGCGACGTCAATAAATGACGTAGTGCAGCATTGTCGGGAATTCCCGATTGTGCAATCGATCTGTTGCGATTGAACAACACGCTATTCATTTAGAGTGGTAAGTCTGTGCAACAGTAATACGACCCGTTATTCATGGAGGTCATAGTTTTATTTGTATAGCCTATAGGTTGTTGAGCAAACGAGATATGCAGCTCTGTTGCCTGTGTGCTAGTAATAATATAGGATCCATTATGTGTCAACGCGTTGTGCTCTTAGAACTTACAGTGTGAAACACTCTTCAAAGCTTTTTTCTCATTGAGCGAGGAGACACTTTGGATCACACGAACAGACAGGTATTTTCAAATGTATATTCGTGGTAAACAAGAGAGACCTTTACTTGCTGCAATTTTGCAGTTTGTGGTCTTAATTGAACGATAGTCCTATGAGAACGTCAAATGTTTGAGGCTGTTGTTAAGGATTAGTGGAACTACCCAACCTAGCTGAGCCCAACGCTTCGTTACTGGCAGCTGTTAGTTTTGACTTCAGTTTAGAAGCTCGTGTGCGTGCAGTGATTTCATGAAGTACCATAACTAGGCTATTATCGGTTGGAAGTGACTTAGTGTTTAAAACTCCTGCATAGCGCAACAGGCATCGCCAGTGTTATTTCAAGTTTTTCTGTGTGGACATCGAAGTTGTGCAAAATGAGTTGCGAACACTTAATCTATAAACCAACCGATCGAGCCCATGTCTTACCTTGTCGTCATAAATTTTGCATTCCGTGTACTGAGGGTATACAAGGTTTAATGGAGAGTGAAATTTTCTCATGCCCATTGTGCGGAAACTACTCACAGTATGTAGACCCGCATCGCAGTGTATTTGGGGAGGAAAAGCCACCTGTGAATCTGAATGAGGGTGAAAGTATGGATCATAGTACGTCATCAAGTAACATGCCCGAGACAGTACAATTACAAGCTGATTCTTGTGGAGGTGCAGCAACCAATACAAGGAGAAGACCAATGTCGGATAGGGAAGATCGTAGAGATCCTGACCGTGGCGTTAACATGTGGATGGCAAAAACAGGAGTTCAAAAGCAAGCTTTCGAGATAGATCAAAGGGAAGCTTGGGAAATGTTAGAAAAGGACAAACAGGACAGACATTACGAAAGACATTCAACAACGCCTTCCGGAGCTTCACAGACATCGCAAGTCGCAACTTTAGCGACGAATGACGGCCGGAGAAGTCCCAGTGATCCCAGTTCAGAGAGTTTTAGAAAGAACCATAGGCCTAACAGTGAACGAAACGGAGGGTATGATAATTACGCTATCATGGAGAAACCGCACGCTTCTACACGTGGAAAACCAAAAAGCGGTTATAACGAGGAAGGTCGGTGTTTGGATCACGACAGATTCATCGCTTTCGCTTGTAACGAATGCAATAGTCTATTGTGTCAACTCTGTATGTCGGTTCATGGGGTGCAATACTCTATGCATACTGTCAGCAGGCTAACGGATGAAGAAGAATTACACAGTGGTCCCCCTAAAATGTCACTAGATTCTAAAGAAGGCGCAAAAACATCCGTCAGCGACGACCAAAATTGTGAGCATCATTTGATGCCATTTGTTATGTACTGCAAGAATTGCAAACGGATGTTATGTAAAAAGTGTCTCGAATCACACCCGAGATATTGTCATTCATATTATACTGTATCAATACGAGATATGAAGCAAAGCATGAACGCAAAGTTTAAAGAACATTTGGACACGATCGACAGCTTGAAGGGGAAGCTGGAGATGGTTTCGCAAACTGTAGAACAGAACCTCGCACGCTTGCTGGAAGAAGCAGATACAGTAAAGGACAATGTTAAAAAATCTACAGATGAAGCAATAAAACAACTACTTGAAAACCAGGAAGTGATGATGAAGCAAATTGAGTCAGAAGTGAAGAAGAAAACGGCAAAATATCAGACATGCGCTGATGAAACTGGTAAAATGACTGAAATTTTAACAACACTTAAAGAAGCAGCCCAAGGTGCATTCGAAACTGTCGATGATTCAAATTTCCCCTTGGCACAGATTGTGGAACAAGAAGTGAGTCGAAACATTGGTCAGTTGGAAGGGAAATGCAAGATTTATGAACCGACAGCTACGCGAGAGAAGATTGAGTTGCAGTGTGAAGTTAAACGTATTGAGAAATATTGGGAGCACATGGGTGACAGGTCTGAAGCACCAGTTCGATTAATTAAACCTACGACTTTTTTTGGTCGCTCTTACTTTTACTAAGTTTACTTTTTACCAAAAGCTTCTTCGGGATAACATGAAAATGCCATCTTAGTGCTAAACTCGAAAAAATTAAAATGAACAACAGAATTTGCACTTATACCAGTTGACAGAAGATGACAGTCATGACACTCCGGCAACTTAAGGAATTTTCTTGTTTGTGGAGTCAGAAAGGTGTTACTTTGGCAAAAGTAACTTTTTCCTGGTGCAGCGGAGTTGAACCAGTCGTTTTCGTTGGGGGTGATAGGGGGTGGGGAGGCTGTAGGGGAAAGTTTGTATAGGAGGGAATAAGGCTGTGACGGTTAGATCAAAACCAGAAACCGGTTTATGCAGCTGCTAAGACCGGTTTTTAAATCAAAACCGGTTTTTCAAAAAGTACAATGGCCTTGCATATGAACCCTGCACGAGGTCTAGACACGTACTGGGAATTGTCGGAAGTTTTATGGAAGTAACGAGTCTTATACGACGATATTACCATATACATTTGTTTCAAAAGAAAGAAAACTTTGTTGCCAAAGAAATGTAAAATTATCAAATTTTGAAACAGAAGCCTAGCCTTGATCGGTTTAAACTGGTTATTTTTCAAAGTCCGGTTCTTCGGTTGAGCAAAAATTTCAACACCGAATCAAACCAAACCGGTTTTTTAACCGGTTTCAAAATTAAAACCGATTTTGTGGACAGCCTTGGGAGGGAATATGTGTAGATTAACTTACATATATATGGCCACATTTATACCCATATGAATACAACTTTCATATACGTATGCGTATGCGTACCCGTAAACCTACACATATATTTTTCTGTTGGCCAATGCATGGACACTATGACTTTGGTAGGAGGGGTTCGAAGATTTTCAATCTTCACGTGTGCCCAACGTTATTTCGTATCAACAACTGTCAGCAAGATACTGAGGCCAGTAGACAGAGTATCCGATTTTGAGAAAATCAGTCCAGGATGATCCCTATCCTTAGGGAAGAGATTCCTCGATATTTCAGGGTCTAAGAAGCCAGTTGATGCAGTATTTTTCACAATTCCCCCTACTCTTTTTGGTTCCTCTACTGAATTCGTGCATCCTATCCTGATTTCTAGCTCATGTATTTAATTTGCTGTGTATATGATCATAGCCTCATTCCTTAACATACCCATGTTGAAACTGAGCCCACTAGTTTCTGTCGCTTCCCCCTACGTTAGCTTCCAACACTTATTTCGATAAAGGTTTTCATAACCAGTTACATATGTCGGGATTTTTTTTCTGAAGTGCGACACGGAACTTGAGTCACAATTTCATGCGTGAGTTTGACTTATTATATTCATCTTATTATTTCGTTTTCTTGTTTCAAAATTTAACTGCGGCAGGAACATTTCCTTGTCATACATTATTAAATTATTCTTGGTAGTCTCTCTGATCTGTAACACTCGATCTGCATACAGTAAGGATTTCACTTTTCTTTTACACCTTCATATTGTTGTGCATCGAAATAGTACAATTGATACCAGTCACATTTCTTCTTGATCTATGTCTTACAATATGTTTCTTATTGGGTATTCTTAAAATCTGTAAATACGTGTAATCAAGGTTGTTGACAAGAGATTTCTTCATCGTTCGTAGTTGCAAACTTTGACGTAACCTAAGTAGGTTCCTATGGGCTATTTGATAAAGCTTATAATATTAGAATTTACTTTTAGCATGTGCAAAATGAAGAAAGATATTTACTGTATACTACATACATATAAAAGCATGAAAATACTTGTTAACTCATGGAATTTCCCCGCGTTGTTGAGACTATGTCAACTAAATTTTGTCGCTTCCCCTACGTTAACTCCCAACACTTATTTCCATAGGTTTTCATAACCAGTTAAATATGTCGGGTTGAATCACAATTTCATGAGTGAGTTTGGCTTTACTTTATTGTATCGTTTCCTTGTTTCAAAATTTAACTGTGGCGGGAACATTTCCTTGTCATACATTATCAAATTATTCTTGGTAGTCTCTCTGATCTGTAACACTCGATCTGCATACAGTAAGGATTTCAGTTTTCTTTTACACCGTCATATTACTTTACTTTTAGCATGTGCAAAATGAAGAAAGATATTTACTGTATGCTACATACATGTAAAAGCATAAAAATACTTGTAAACTCATGAAATTTCCCCGCGGTCAAATTCGCCCTTTGAATATGGCAGTCGGTACATATATAAGGTGGTCATCAAGCGAAATCCTTTCAATCAGCTACTTTTCCTCGCGACTTGATAACACCTTTGTTGCTTGCAATATTTGCACGTTTGAAAACAAATTTAATTCCACAACACATTACACAAAGTATTATTAAAACTTAGCCTATCACTGGGGTGTGCATCGATCTACTTCTTTGCTCATTTGGGGCTCGCTTTTTATTATTCGCTTCCGAACGTAACGCGCATGTACAAAGTAGACAGCACAGGCTGGTAACAGAAGTGATAACGGTGAGGACGAGGCCAAACGGATTGATAATGCACTGTATTATTGATTCCTTGCCGGTGTCGTGTGTGTATGTATATCCGTGTGGGTGTATATGCGTGTGTGTATGTGACACTTATATGCGTATGTGTATGTGCATGTGTGTATGTGACACTTAGGTTGTAAACAAGATATCTCAAGATAGCAATGACCGACACTTTTCATATTGGTATATAGATTTGTCATGTTGAGAGAAAGAACCTTCTTGTCTTTGGTGGAGGTCAAAGGTCATTTGAGGTCACCAGCGGTCAAAAACCGAAAACATTGTAAACACGATTTCTCAAGACAGCAATAAAGGACACTTTTCATATATTGTATATAGATTTGTCATGTTGAGAGGAAGAACCCTATTGTTTTGATGGCGGTCACCAGAGGTAAAAAGCCGAAAATTTTGTAAATATGATATATGTAGACATCAATGACGGACACTTTTCATATTTCTTATATAGATTTGCCATGATGTAAGGAAGAACCCAATTGTCGTTGGTGGTGGTCAAAGGTCATCTTAGGTCACCGAAGGTTAAACGGCGTAAACCTTGTAAATGGCTTGTAAACACGATATCTCAAATAGCAATAACAGACACTTTTCATATATGGTATGTAGCTTTGTCATGTTGAGAGGAAGAACCCTATTGTTTTTGGTGGAGAGCAAAGGCTATCTGGGGTCACCAGGGTGAAAACACTGAAAACTGTTAACACAGTATCTCAAGGCTGGAAGCTGGGATAGATTGCATACTTAGTATGTGGATGCGTCACGTAAGGAAAAGAACCCTTTTGTTTTTAGTGGAGGTCAAAGGTCATCTGTGGTCACCAGAGGTCAAAAAGCAAAATTTCCCAAGAATGCCCAAGATTGTCATATGGAGTCACCGAAGGTCAAACAGAAAAGTATCCCAAGAATACCTTAGATCGATTTGGGGTCACCAGGGGCTAAAAGCAAAATTTCCCAAGAATTCCCAAGATTGTCATATGGGGTCACCAGAGGTCAAACAGAAAAAATTCCCAAGAATTGCCAAGATCGTCACTGGGCTCACTAAAGGTCCTTACTTTATATCCCCTAGAAAGCAAAGATGGACTTGAGCCATCAAATCGTACAAAATTCTTGGTCATTTGTAGCCTATCTCTCTTTTACAGAACTGCCAGCAACCTGTGAATTTAAGAATACATATTTATGTCATGAATATTCATAGGGTCGGGATATCTTTGCAAACATCGGTGAAAAACTTACCACTGGTACTAAAACTAACCACTGCAACTGATAACTTATATGAACTGCATTAATCGTAAAGGGTCAAAAGGTGATGTTTTGTTGATATTTCGCCAACGAAACATTTTAGGGGATGACATAATGGAAAATTGTGTTCGTCTATGTGAAATACACGTGATGACCTACCTTGACCTCATTTGACCTTTTGACCTTGGTGGTTTTTTGTGACCCCTGGATTATTCGTCTTGTTGAGACAAACCAAAAAGGCAATTATAGTACCCTCCTACGATGTTCCTAACTCTAGTTATTGACATTTAAGTGAAATGTTAGGAGTGTGTGTTATATGCATTGGAATGTGAGGTATGCGGTGCGATAACTCAATAACGAAGTGACATAGGGAGGGTGGCATGATGGAAAGTTGTGTTGTTCTATGTGAAGCGCACGTGATGACCTACTTTGACCTCATTTGACCTTTTGACCTCTGCGGCTTTTATGTGACAGGGTTTGTCTTGTTTAGACAAACCAAAAAGGCAATTATACTACCCTCCTAGGATGCTCCTAACTCAAATTATTGACATTTTAGTGGAAGCTAGGGTCTGTGTCTATGTTACTCATATCTTCAGTATGATAACTGTGAGGGATCTCATGCTTGTCATGTAAATGATTCATGTTTGTAACAATATATCATATGGAAAGGAATCACTAAGCCTTTTGGCTTTCTGGTTAACCAATCACATTGCAGAATGATAAAATGACAATCTAAATTGAGAACAAGAAGTAGGCTTAAAAGACAGAGATTTCGTTTTAAAAAATTAAATTTTGCATGAGGATTACGCAGTTAACACGGCAATACAAACAGGGCCGGATTTACGAATGTGGGGTCCTCGGACAGTCATATGGCTCTTTGAAAAAGAACTGATATGAAAGATTGGGCTATATGCGTAAATCTACCTCTTCAGCAACTGGGCTTTTATATACAGACCATAAGTGTTCAACAATTTTAGGCTAAAAGCCAGGTGTATCATCGCACTGGCGGATCCAGGATTTGCCTGAGAAGAGAAGGGAGGGGACTTGTCACGACCTACTGATGCAGGGTAGTCGGTGGCCTGAGGGTGAAGTTCTTATTTTTTTTCCAGAAAAACAACTGACAAAGTGTAATTTAGTGCATTTTAGCTGTTGGAATTAACTACTTTGTGTTACAAAACCGTAATGAAGGTAACAAAAATAACTGAAACTAAGCTGACCTAGCCATGAGGCGTTTGGGACGATCTTATTCCAGAAAAAAAGCCCGAATTTTCTGACCTTGCTCTGATGTCATGTTGAGTAAAGTGATGCAAAACAATGTGTGCTGGTGAAGGGACTAAGATTTGTCGAAAAGAAATAGGGTGGGGGTTTACTCTCGGACCAATGGGCATAAGAATTCAGGCGTGGATCTAGGGTTTTGGCAAAGAGGGGCACCTTTGTGACTCCAGTAATGGAGAACAGTACGTAAGCGGAGCGCCAACGATGGTTGGCGCAAAACGTTTAAGAAAATTTTGGATGAAAACACCTTCTAGATCACCGGAATTAGCACTTCCCAGGCACCGTTTGCCTGAGTATGGAACGAAATCACAGGCTTGGACATTACTGTCGTTTTTCTTTGTGGGCCAATGAGGGGTTCATGTGTCCCCATAGTCGCGCGCCTAGCACTATTAACGCGTGCAGATAACTGCGGGAGGAGCGTGCGAAAATTTTCTGTCTTATTGTTTGTTTATAAAAGACATTTGAACTTTGTCGGGAAGTTTATATATATATATATATATATATATATATATATATATATATATATATATATATATATATATATATATATATATATATATCGATTAGGAATACAATTTTACGATTGGGATAATTCATAAAGAATACAAATATTGAATTTTGTTCTTCATTATGCAAGCAACGCGTCTGAAAACTGAGACCACGGCATTCGAATATAGCCAATGTTTTCGCCATTTTCAACGATGTCCAGTAGGGAAAGTCATTCGCGACCAATTGAACCTCATGGTAGGAACTGGATGTGTTTTGTGAACACAATAATTTTGACTCTCAGGCTATTCTGTCCCACCAAGATCATTCTTTTCCTCAACGAATGGGGGGGGGGGGTGACTTGACAGGGTGTCTCACCCGGGCAGGGCGCATGAAATTCCAACTACCAAATTAGCGATACCTGGATGGAGTGAAAACGGGACTTCTGCCAAATTCATTCATTCGTGTGAAAATATCGATGTTTTGAGCTCTACAATAATGTTCGTCAGTTTTCCTTTCGGTTTCATTCGGTTAATTTTCTGCCAGTATATTTAGTGCCCGAAAATTTTAGCGATGTGGTTTTCTCCAACTTCCTCGATGAAGTTAAAGCTAGCTAATTTATGAACAATCTGAGAACAATTCCCACCCCTTCAAATTCGTCTCTCTTCACACCCTCCTAGCAAAGCACAACATTTGGGGGCTCATGTGAGGGGATTTTTAAATTTTAGCTGGACAGCGTCTCCTGATGACCCTAAAAATATACCCTTAGTGTGGGGTCCCCTGGCACGTGCCCAGCTGGCCCATGCTCAAATCCGGCACTGAATACAAAGTTTCAAGTTCACAATTCACTCAACAAAAGGTCATCATTCATTAGCACTTTCACATTTACTTATTCATAGCATGAAAATTATTTCAATGACCAAAGGCTGTTTTGTGAAAAGTTGTATTTTTGAAAAACCATATCGGAAAACCATGGGGCTACGTACTAGCTCCATGGATACGATGCCATTTTTGAAAATTTCCAACATAAAAGCAGTTGTTCCACTAATACACCTCGGCACAGCATAACATTTCTTCAGTCTCCCTTCTTGGTAGATTCGTTTGTTTCAGGCTACGCTCACCCTATATTCACAGTAGACACTGTGTCAACGGTCTACGAAGAAAATGAGGGCCTACGAAGTGAATAGGGGCCTTAAATCTTCACTTGGATAGTGTCGAAAAATTATTACTTCCTAGCCTAGAACGTTCAGTGCCTGCGGCCTACCATACGCAACACATAATGCGGACCTGATTTATCCATCAAATTCCCTGAAACGGGTGTGGGGTTATGATTTCAGGATAAAAGTTCAGCGATATAGAGGAGGTAGCAACCCAAAGTCCCAACAAAAGCTACAGTAGCATGAGAAGACTGCGATGGGGGATCAAGGCGACAAGGGGTTAACGGGAAGTCGGAAATAGGAGAAAAGCTTTTACACGACACATGTCAATGTTATAGCATATTTGGCTCAATGTAGCCTGCATAGGCATGCTTTTCACCACTGTCAGTTGGTGTCGTGTTTTGGAACGCAGAGAAAAACCAGTGCTCTTTACGGGCAATATCTTAGCAACAGAAGGGGCGGCTGACTCCTCTGGGTGATAAGATACATTGCATTTATTCCGCCTCGCCGACCCTAAAAATGATCCTGCCTCTTGAGTCGTCTTCAACAAATAAAAGAAAACGACATTGCTATCAAGGATGAAACCGGCGACCTTGAGCGAAAAATTTGTACGTTATGCATTTGTATGTTACTTCATATCGGTTGGGAGCTTGTACCATGTAACTGTATTCAACCGAACTATGAAATAATACAACAGCGTTCTACAGCAGGCGAAAGGACGCATAAAATATCGGGATTGTATCAAATTTGAAGAACCCACCTCCTTGAAAGCAAGTGCAACCAGTGAAACATCGGGAAAACCGTCGTCGCGACTGACCGCTGCCGATAGCACATTCTCGGATCCATTATGAAACCCTACAAAATTGCAAAAGTAAAGAAAAAAACATAACAGATTAACGGGAAATAAAAAAAAAAAAACAATAAAAAGCCCGACTGGTTGAAATGTTCTTCAACGGGTGGCATAGTCTGAACTCCTACTAGTTCCATTCATTTCCTGAAATAAAATGCAGACAGCTGTGACACGAAATATCTGAGGGTTTACATGTGAAGGTTTTCCGATGTATGGGACATATCTCTTAAGAGTGCTAAAAGTGACAACCCAGGCTCGTTGGAGAAAATACAAATTGTTGTAAAACTGACTTAAATCAGTGATTTTTTGTTACTATGGACTAAAAAGCCTTTTAATTGCCGAGGAGTCTTTTCCTTCCATTTGAGAGGAGGGTTGATCTTCCAATATCATTAACTTCCTTGTTTCTAAAAATACCAATTCCTGATTTCTTTTAACATGGCCTGAATCCCGCTCTTGTTATGACGTGCACATTCAATCTGCCTGATCCATCATCCTACTTCAAAGAAAAGAACGTTTGGCAGTTAACACATGTGACATGCAATGAACAATAACTCCCGCCGCGGAATACATATCTGGGCAATTCATTGGACTTAGTAACCCTCACTCGGCCTTTATATTTGGGAGATACAAGTCATTTCCCACTGAACACATGGCTGCCAATACAGTATCAGTGAAACCTTTTTTCCGATATCTAATGGAAGTACCCATTTCAACTGAAAACGGATGCGACTACACCCTTTTTGGTTTCCCAGAAGGGAAAACATAAGGAGTTGCAACGGATCCCTGCTTGTTAGCTGGCATTCAACAAGACATACGTATATCATGTACTGCTTGAATGTAAATTGGCTTCATTGCACTGGACTAAGAGAGTTTTGCTATATTCCTCTCACGTTTTAGTTCAGTAGTGAGAATAGAGAGCTATACCGTATGCGACATAACAGCAATCTGGATAGAACTTTTTGACAACTTCAAAACAATATGCTATACTTAGTTACATATGTGCCTTTTACGACTACATTCAGTTCTCACCAATGTGTTTAGTTCGCATTAACCAGTGAGTTGTTATTCTTCTCCGTGGATTTATTTTAAGCACCTGCTAGGACACAATCTTGCCATTTTCGATTTTTATCTACCATAAAAAAGAATGAAGTAGCTGTGGAACAGAGTCATTCAAGTAAAATTTACATTTTTCTATCATATTCTTTCGCATCCAGTGTAATATCAAGAGATTGGGTTATAAGAGGGGCCGAGAGAAACTACCAACCCCTCCCCACCAAGGGCAACTCCACATCAAAACTGGCCTACTTCAAACTGGAACTGAGGACTTGCCTAAAACCCACTACATGCATATTGCATATTTGCAAGCAAATGCAGTTCTAGTTAATTATTTGATATTTCCTGGTCTATGGCAAACATCGGGGTGAAAGTACGCCCTCTATTAACAGCGACTATCATGTTGCACAGGCAACCGTTTTAAGGTACGTTCACACCAAAAACGCGCGATTCCCGCCGCGGGAAACGCGGCGTTTCCCGCAAAACAGAGGGTTCACACTGCAGCGGGAAAACGCGACGGTTCCCGCAGCTGACTTTTGATAGTCATTTGTAAAATAGCCTACGCCGAAGATGATTCGGGAAATTTGCTGGCTCTTTTTGTACATGCACGGGCCAAAATATATCAGAACTTCAATAAGGTAATGTAAGCTATGTTTTGGTAAACAAAATTCACAAAGGAACAATGTTTAGTGAAATGGGAAGGGAAGGAGACAACATGGATACTATTTGTAATGAAAAATGAGACAATACCTTAAGCAGTTTTCAAAGTGTGATTCTTTTTCGTCGCGCATCAGCGTGACACAATCTTCCACAGTATTTAAGATAATTGTTACTGTATACTGCCTTTCTTCTCTCCGGACAACTTAAGTGCAACATTTATGTCAAAGTTTAATGAAATAACCCCAATTTCATACGTCCAAGAAGAACAAAGATTTTTACATAATTTAAAGTGATAGATCTCCATCCACATAACAGCTTCCTGGTAAAACTATCTTAATGATTCTGACATGCATCCTTTTCAAAGAGACAAAAACTAACTATTAATGGTTGTAATTAAATAATAGTGCAAT
The DNA here is from genome assembly GCA_029531755.1 of Holothuria leucospilota. Lineage (NCBI taxonomy): Eukaryota > Metazoa > Echinodermata > Holothuroidea > Aspidochirotida > Holothuriidae > Holothuria > Holothuria leucospilota. The sequence goes on along the minus strand of CM055961.1, from coordinate 35,251,050 downwards.
TCACTTAAGTCAGTCAAGATTGAAACAGTTTTCCGTGTTTTATATTTCACAATGGTAATTAAAATAAACGCCAAGAGGAATCATTTTAGATATGTTTTTCGGATTTTTTTTGGGGGGGGGGAGGGGGGAGAGGGTCCTTGAGAGTGTAGGCTATTCGCGATTTCAATAAACCAGAACTGTTGTTAATGAGAAGGCGAACCCAAGTGGTCTCCAACGAAATATTGTGCCATACACTGATGGTGGGCTGGGCGTTTTATTCGTGGGGGTATAATCAGTAGTATGCAGGATAATAACGTGACAGTAGCGAACTGAGCTTTGTACACCACCTGTTAATAACAGAACGACAAGCAGTGCATTTTTATTTAGTTTTTTACCATCTATGGTACCACGACGGTGCGATCCCGCATACACACACAACATTCAACCCGGAGTACATTTCGGTAACACAATTTTTATGTAAACATCGGAATTGTGGTGCTTATGTTTAGTCAGGGAGGCCATAATGTAACCTGCCACGTGTATAGGCTAAAGATTGAACAGATCGTTTATACTGAATCAGTGAGATGTTACTTGGAGCCCCCGATCTAATTTCTAGTGCACACGGCAGTCTTGCGAGTTCAGAGTTGTATATGGCGCATATACAAAACCATTTTCCTGAAAAAAATTTGCCCTCTCAATGTCACAGCTAAGATCAATCAACGGGTAAAAAACAACGAAACTATCATAATTCGGGTCAGAGGAGAAGCTAAGGGGTTGGGGAGTTGTTCGCCAACAAGTCTCCCACCCCTGCTGTCCCCAATGGCAAACATATGGACGAAAAAGATACCAATTTCGTACCAACTCAAAAATTTAAGTAAATTTGGATTCCGTCAACTTTAACGAACCTGCCGCAACAAGGAGACTCTCATTAATAAATCCAGAAATGGTTTAGTTTTCAGACCCAGCACAACTCGTAAAAAAATTTCGGTCATTTACCCGAAACGTTGCCTTTATCGGTGTAAGTACAAGCAGGATTGAGAAGTTCTTCCTTTTGCCCCTATGTGGTAATCGTATCATATATGCTGCAGTCTTCTATATGTGAGTACTTACACGTACTCTTTGAGTTATAATCGTGGGAATGCACGTGTACTCAAAGTTTTAAAAAATTAGCAATTGCTGCAAAAGCAAAATTTAGTACTTTTGGAAACAAGAGAGCTCATACTGACCAATGGATGCAATGCACCCATGACATTGTACGTATACATGCCTGATATGGTGTTGGTGGCCCAAAGAGATGCATTACTTGAAGCGCTGGCAATGTACGGACCCAATAATGTCGTCTCACTAGTATGTGACCAATAAACCATACTAGCCTTATTGCAGGTCATTTTGAAGAAAAGAGTGTTAGAATGAAATAGATTACTTTCGTATCAGGAGAATTCTCCATTGTGCCATGGTAATATCGGCATGCATTAAATAACTTGCTTCGGATCCTATTCTCACTTGGAATCGTGCTTTTAAGGTATAACGTACCACTATTTCAAGGAAAATTCCGGCAGAGGATATTGCCCTTCATATTGTAAGATGTACTGATTATGCAATAATACAGAAAACTAAAGGTACTTTAGGCACTCGGTGCTTTATATCCTTCCGCTATGCAAAACGCGCATTTGGAATGAGAAAAAAAAAAAACAAACGAACAAGAACCACTTACCCTATTGTACAAACTCTCATGGCTCAAAATCTCAACGGTCATGGAAAAAAACTGAAATCAGTGCGTAAGGCCTACTCGTGCGATTTCATGTTGGGGGCAGCTTGTACCTGTTGATAACTTCTACAAGGGTCAAGATGCCACGAAACGGAAACGGACCAAATTTAGTGTTTAAATCAGTGGAGAAATAATGAGTAGTACGTCACCTTAGGGGTCGTGTGACATGAAAATGAGATAGCTGGCTATGTGACGATACACAAATTTAGAACGTAGATGATAACCGTGCTCCCATTAAAATCCATCAACTTTTGACCATTTCACGGAATTATTAAATTGGATACCTTCTGTATCGCTAAACAGCCAAATACGCTAATCTGTGACTTGGAGAAAAGGATCGAAAACGTCATTTTTGATGTATGACTTAATTTCTTCAACTTTTATTTGAAGGACAATAATTGTAATGTTAATTTTCCTTAAGAGGTTTTTCGGAATTTAAAGTTGGCTGAAGTTGTATGGAAAATATTTATATTACTCACTACACTGTAAAATATAGCTGGCAAGTAGACAAAGGGTAAGGTAACTTGTGTAAGGTTAACAAAAGAAACACGGTACTCTCACTGTGCGACATTCCATAGCATTAGTATTCACATCAAAAATCGTCAAATATTTGACAAGGTAGTCATGAGAGGGTAAAAGATGTTAGAATAATTCCAACGGATCTCTTATTTAGGGATTCCACTCTAAAATTGATGAGTAAAACATGTCTTTTTGATGCATGTCATCATGCCTTTAAAGAAATTTTGTAAATTCAGACTACATTTACAGGTGCGCTTTGGGAGATTTATAGATTTCTTGGTGTGGCCCACGTGGTCACAGATCAGGTAGATGTCTTTTCGCAGGGAACGGCAGCAACTCACTAAGCCCGTAGCAAAGAGAGGGTGGGGGTGGGGGTGGGGGTGGGGTAAAGGGCGGCAAACCCTCGAAAATTTTTCGCCCATCCTAGAAAATTAAAGTTACCATTTCCTCTTTGCATTATTATTATCTCACCCCCCAAAAAGAATGTTCGCCCCTGGGAGCTTTCACACCTCTTCAGTATTCTTTCTGATCATACACCTGGTACTCAACGTTTAACAGATTATCGCCTTTAGACTTGTGCAACAAGTGACTAATACGTGATCCCTGTGTATCATTGATCTAGTCACTTAGAGCAGGGGTGGCTTCAGGATATGCCCTATGGAGAGTGAGAGCAACTCTACATCCTGGAAAAGGCGAAAGGTTCCCGGAAGGATGGTGAACGCAGAATAGTTAGGCGTTCTTGACGACGAAAATGTTAAATGATAGGGACAGCTCTTTTATTCCAGATACATTGGGGGGGGGGGGGGAGGCACAAATTTATTATTCGTTCTTCATGATCGATATTATTTATCCTTTGTCTACAGGATGTTATTTATCGTTGCAAAACAAAGACATCTTCGGAGGCATAAACCTCAGTGCCAGACCTAATGTACTGACGTCATCGCCATATTGATAACCGTCATCTTTGAGAACATGCTGCAATACCGGATGTAAAAGAGTAGTCACAAGCGTCCCCTGAGCAGGTGCGCATCAGCTTCTTTAACATCGTGACGTCATATGCCTAAGGCCTGTATTGTAAGTTCTGTTGTACACTTATAACCGATACATACCATAAAAGCAGGGTAAATAACGTCCCGATGTGAGACGTATCCTCGGTGTCAAGTAGAGGTAAACAAACATCTCTGGAACAGATTGTGCTCATCGTAACCTCAGATGGCTAGCAGCGTAGATTTGAGTAAAATAGTGGTGGCTAGGACGGGTGAGGGGGTAGTATATGATCCTTACAGCAAACTTTGCTGTGTGAAATCGTAAAATTCAAATTTATGATAGCATCTGAAAAAGTGGGTCGACGGGCTCTTCAGCTATGCAAACGACACCGTATAGGTCCTATCCACAACAAGTGACTTAATGACGTCAGGGAGTTCCCGGAAGATTGGACTACACGGAGGGTATCCGTTAGGATATAATTATTGTATTTAAAACAAACGCGCGCTCTCTATTCCATTTGCTTGTCGATCATCTCAGGATCACTGAAGTTCTATCGAGAGCAAGGCTGCGATTTCTTTCCAATGTGGGGGGGGGGGGGGGAGGTACATGACCCCATTTTCAAATAATTTTCTGTGTTAAAAATTAAAGTCAATGGGCGATTTTCCAAATATTGGGGGACATGTTCCCCTCCCCCACCCCAGCCACCCACCAGATTGCAGTTCATGATCAAGAAACCTAACATTTCCTATTTACTTGTGGACAATCCGTCCAAAAAGCCCAATTAAGGACAGAATTTCTGGTTCTTAAACCATCCATATCCCAATATGACGAACTACAATGGAAACTGCGAATAGAATTAAAGGAGTGCCTTCTTTTTAGAGAATTCTTTTCATGAGAAAACGTATACGAAAAGCGATCTGGCAAATAACGCAGGGCTATGCAAAAGTCAAGCGCTTGTTGTATTATCACATGGCTGTCTGAGAGTTTCTCTAAAAGTCTAGCGTCTTTTTTGGGTCATACGTTTGAGAATAGTCTCACATTTTCTCTGGCAGCGTGAGAAAGACCGCTTAAATTTTATTATAAATCTACAGAAGTTCAAATGTACAAACTCACTTAATAATCGGGCGTCATACATGGGCACTTTCCTGTTGGTTCAATTTTAGTATGATGAACTGCCTCTCAAGTTGATATCCTATGATCAGAGGTTCCTGTGTAGAAACATTTCTTCTCTGTGTTTCTTAAGCATCAGGGGATGAACTGACCATGGCGCCTACTGAGATCTATCTACATACAAGCAGCCCTTTTAATAAGATACTTCAGACGAACATAAATGTTCCGCCATGGAAAAGTTTTATCATGGACTAAGACTATACCCTAGTGCCTACGAAGGAAATAAGGAGAAACAAGAACTTAATAAAGGAGCCTACCTAATTCCTTTTGATAGCGTCGTGGAATATTGTTTCCAATCCTTGGAAGACCTCGAGGCTGTATACCCTATAAAATGCTAAATCTGCACGGGCCTGGTGCTATTCATCAAATCAAGTTGGTACTTGAACAAAATGTCTTCCTCAGGCCACTCGATCCTCATGGCTTGTAGATGTTAGACAGTCTGAGGAGCTTTCGAGTACTCCGCATGGTATACGGTGGTAAAGAGCATAGACTCTTAGTACCTTGTTCCGGGGTTCTTGGTTCGATTCCCCTTAAAGACTTTTCTTGTTTTTATAGGGTTATTCTTAGTGATTCGGTTAGGGTTAGGGCAGTGGTTCCCGATGGGGGCGTTATCGCCCCCTCGGGGGCATCTTCGCAACTCATGGAGGCGGTGAGCTCTAAGGGGGCGGCAGGGGGGGGGGGCGTTTTGAAAAACTGAGATACTAAGTTTAAACCGGCCTTATACAAGATTACAAAAGGTCTCTCGTTGCTGAGCTCCCAAATTTGTTCCTTTAAAAAGGAGATGAATGACGTCAACAAGTCAAACAAGTCTAACATTCACTCCTCAGGTGCACTGAAAAGTTTATGAATTATTTTTATTGCTAGATTTCACGAAATCGCATCTTAGAGTAATTAATTTCAAAATTTTCTCGGCGAGGACCCTTATATTCCCATAAGTGGCATCCTGGTGAAGGGGTGAGCGAAGGGCCATGGCTAAAAATTGTCCTGCCACTTTTACCTTGAATGTAGGTTTTTCGTGCTGTTCATCAACATGACATACTGACAGAAGTGAAAATTGCAAATAACTGTAACATAATAGATAAGTTTTACAATGTACTATGAAGTAAAACACAAGTAAAACGTTAAAATGTTTTTTAAAAATGTAATGTTACGGTTTCCCAATTATGGCTTTCTCATTATTTTCCCAGTAGGACAGCTTGAGTGACATAAGTCTTTTTAAAGCTCCACTGGACCCCTACCATCCTTCTTCCTCTTGCCCTCAAGAAAATCTCCTTGCAACATCAAAGGTAACCTTTGTTAGTAGCTCTATGGGTGACTTCTGTAATCTCTAGTGAACATTTAAGGTTATAAATATTAGGTAATCAGAAGACAGTCAAAATTGACTTACAGTGCCTCATTCTTGGGTCAAAAATTTCGATAATATCCCAGAGCTTCCGGGGGCTTCGCCCCCGGTCCCCCATTGAGACATTGCTCCTGAGCCCCATTAGGATCCCTTGTGGGAACTGTCCACACTTCGGTGGGCCTTTGGCATCTGTAAATTTCAAAAAAGTTTCTCCGTCCCTAACCCCAACGTGATGATTCACCATCACAAAAGAGAGTCAGCTTTTTGAATCCCAAACTGTAGTTTTGCTTCCCTGCGTAGGACCCATACGTAATTACAATGTATGTGTATGCCTCCCCTCTATTTCACCATGTGTTTTTATTATAATTGTCATTTCATTCATGGCAACAGTATGCTATAGACGGGGGGGGGGGGTTGTCCAACGTCAGTCGGTGAAAGGGGGCGGTGAGCTGAAAAAAGTTGGGAACCACTGGATTGGGGGAAAGATTCGTGATTTTTATACGTCTTTCGTGCTACGATGCTAGTGGCATATCACAGTCATTACTGGAAATGGTCTTAGACCATATACAGTAATCACTGTACATGCTATGAGAATTGCCTGTTCAGGCAGATGTGATTTCCTGGCTGCCTGGTCTAAGACCCGTGGAAGCAGAGGCCCAAGCCGAAGTCTGGCACGGCCGACAGCAACATATGGGAAGGATGAAAATGAGACATCGAGTAAGGGGCAGAGGGCATCAAGGAGGGCAACGAGGAATCATTGATTGAGAAGAAAACGTTAAATTTAAACTGCCATTAAATTTTAACATAGCATTTACGGTGCAACCTACACACTAGATGTACCGTTTGGAGCATTTCTTGGTTGATTTAGTATTTAGAAAAGAAGCAAAGAAACAGTGGTCATTGAGGGCAAAATCAGACCGACAGTCGAGTCAAAGCGGTTGGCTCTAATAAGGGGATAGGATGAATTGCATCTAATCCACCCCATCTGCCACACGAAGTGATCTAAGATCTCGAGTTATTTACCGTGCAACAAATGCAATTAAGAGAAAAACATTATGGCAGTGAGGATGCCATTTGCGACCTTCATAAAAACTGTGTAGGCCACTTATGATTGAAGATAGTTGGTAAGAAGTGAGGCTTGTAACATTTAGCTACAAGCAACCAAGTTATGGAAAATACACTCTACAGAGCGCTAAGCGCACTTAAAATGTGGGGGTCGAGTTGAAGAATCTACCCTCCTTGAAAGCAAAGGCAGCAAGTGTGACATCAGGTAAATCGTGGACGCGACACATAGCCGCCGATCTGCCGATGGCACATTCTCGTACCTACTAGTCCCCCAACGATAAAAAAAGGCGGACGGGTAAATTTTCTTGACGGTTGGCACGGCCAACATTTAGCCAATTTCGAAATGACACGAATTATATTGAGTCATGTGAAGGTTTTGCGATCATAGACATTTCAGAAAAGAATATTCACTGTGACAGCCCGAGCTCCTTGAAAGAATTGAAACAATTCTAAAAGCGTTGCCAATTATGTTAACTCGGAAAACCCTTTACTATGGACGTAAAAGCTGTTAATTTCTTAATTAAGCACTTTTTTCTTTCATTCGATAGGAGGGGTGGATTTTGAAATTATTAACAACCTCAGTTCTAGAAACAATTCATACTAATCTCTTCCAATATAGCATACCATTCTTTGGATCCCAATCTTGTTATGGAGTTTACATTCAGACATTCTAGCTAATCCACCTGACTCATCGAACTTTGAAGAAAGGAACATTTAGCCTACTACGCACGTGACGTAATGAACAATAAATCCGCGGAGATGCATATCTGGGCGATTCATTGTGACCAGCAGTTAACTTGACATTTAGGGGACGGATGCAAGTCATTTCCCTGGAAGTCATATCTGCCGATATTGTATCAGTAAAATCTTTTTTCCTGACTTTAGTTCAAGTGAATCATATCGACTTCCCCATTTCAACTGAAAACGAACGACACTAAAACCTTTTCAATTACTTGGTACTTCCTGCTATATCGCAAAACACCGAGATGACAGCACGCCCTCTATTGCTGGCTCAATTACTGGAAGGGCCTGCACAGCCTGCCGACTTTGACTATTGGAAACAGATCAACAACAAACGAACACTGTGCTCAACAGGCAACAGAAAGACCGCTTAGAACATTTCAGTTTCAATGCGTTCAATCCAGGTTGTCATACTGGGAAAAGAATGTACACCCGTAATTTTATAAAGTGATTTTTTTTATTGATAACAGTCTTGTATAATAATCAATGTAATCCCTGAAATCGGATTACTTCACAGGAAAATACTGCGTTGGTGGCATAGAAAAGTTTCACATTAAAAAACCATGAATTATAGATACATAATGTTAGGGAATACAAAATAAGACAGACTGGTAGCTTTATTCTAAGAAATGGTCCTCACAGAAAGAAATTGAGTTACTTGTAGCTCAAGAATAATTTCTTGGTCCAAACTTTAAAAGTTTTAAATGATGCAATATCCATAACTCTTTTCATGTGTTATATTTTGAGAAGATGAAGCTATTGCTGGAGTTAACTTGCTAGACTGACTGGATTAACGATGTTCAACGCTACTTTCGTTGTATGTCATATTGGTACATTTTAAGCGCACTATTTCCCTTTAAAACTTTTTTTTTTTTGATTTCTGATGTTTAAACTTAACAAGGCTGTCATCAGACAATCTCTACCCCTACACTGTATGATTTGTTACGTGTTTTTGCAGAGTGGCCTATTTTGGAGAAAAAATCAAATCATTCTTATTTATGATAACTTTTTGGGACATGACTTTGCCAAATCACTTATTATTGATGCTGCTGGGAATTAGATTTTCTGTAACATTAACAAAAAAAATCTAAATTCCATCACTGGGACCTTCGGGGTTAATTAATTTCTTAGTAACTATTTTTTGCCGAAGTGGGGCGGTAGGTAATCACTCTTATATCATGCATCAGGATTTCTTTTGAGAGTAAAAGGTTCGGGATGAAATGAGTCACGCCCTAAAACTTCCCTTCTAGGCCCCGCAATTAGATGGCGTTGATGGGTACGAGTCCAGAGAAAATGGACCAGGGTAGAAGGCTTGAAGAAGCTCTGGGGTATTCCAAAAAATAAGAGCATTTAAATGAAGTATTTTGAACAGTTAAAACGCCTTTGCAATAACCCCCCCCCCCCCAAAAAAAAATGACATTTTCCTTTTTACAAATGCTTACTTCGCATCTTTGGTGAAGGGTGCTGGAGCTTCTTGACCGAATGAAATCGAAGTAATTGCATAAAAATTTGACAAAACGATTGTACTTTAGCTCTCTAATGAGAAAAAAGGCTACGGTTACAATTATCTTAAACTTTCGAAGAGTGCACAACGCTGTTCCGAGCCAAAAATCACGTTTTAAAGACTGTTTAATGGCGCTGTTTCATTTTTCATTACAAACGGTATCCATGTCGTCTCTTTTCCTCCCCATTTCACCAAGCAGTTGTTGATTTGTAAATTTCGTGTATCGGAACAGTAATCTACGTTCTTTCTTATCATTATTTCTTATTTTTTGACCCGTGCATGTACAAAAAGAGCCCCAAAATGTCACACATCCTCTTCGGTAGTTTTATTTTACCAGTTACCATCAAAAGCCAGCACTGCATTTCCCGCTGCTGTGTGAACCCTGCTGTGCGGGAAACCTTGCGTTTCGCGAGGTGGGAATCGTGCGGTTTTGGTGTGAACACACCTTTAGGGCTTCACGATTTACGCTTCATAAAGCTGTCGGCGCTCTTGGGAACATTTATCACAATTGCTTAAATTTTCAAACAAACCAACAGCTTAAAATAGCTAATCTTCCTCCATGTTAATAATTTTTTTGTCTATTTCGTTAATACCACTTCCTTATGTTTAATGTTATCCAACATGCGTAACACTGTCAACCCCAATCCAAGGAACAAGCTCACCCCTCCCTCACCGTCAATATTTTGTCCTGATGGTTTCAAACACTATAGAGGTAGTACCTATAAGAAGAGGCGTCCACCCTTTCCATCCTGCTCCACCCCCACCCCACGAGAAGTCAATTTGTAATGTTTAAAGCGGGCTGTCCACTTACGACTAACAACTTACGTGTCCCTGTGGTTCATTGAAAGTGCCTGCGACCGGAAGGCACTCGCACGGCGTGAGAGTTTATAGTCTCAAGATGTGTGATCAATTCGGTGTCACTTGGCCGCATTCGCACAGGCAACATCAGACCCCTTCCAAGAATTGCAAGCACTCGTTAACGAACGGTCGCAAGTTGCACCATGGGCAGCAGGATTTAACATTAGTGTACCGCACGTAACTTCCAAGTGACCTGACCAAAGATAGCCGTCGCGGCTAAAACCTTGCCGATGTTACCTTGCTTCATTGTGTACCTTTCGCTTTCTCCTTCCCTTTCAGTGTTTTTATCCGAGTATTTTTGTCTCATTTAAGGCAGATTAAATAGTACCACAACGGAAGTCGAAACACCCATGAGACTTAAAGGGGGATATGGTGCCCCCAAACCAGGGAGTTGCTGGCAACTATCCGCCCAAACATATTTAGAAATAGCCTTAGAGTTCTAACTATAGTTGGTGACCGCACTTTGACTGACATTCATTCAAACAATGTAGTTTCGGTCGACAATGACTTTTCCAGTCACTTGTGCCCCCAATTAAGCCCACACACATACTGTGTTTAACAATATTGCAATTTACACACAGTGCAGGTTACTGTGGCTCTATCTTAGAGATGTATTAGACAGGGGGTTTGATTTAAATTGGAGGAGGGGCTAGAAGTTAACTTAGTCTACAGGGAGAATTTTTACAGTATAGGTTGAGATTAAAGAGCCTTTAAACGAACTTGTTCAACCGTGTGAATGATACTGGACCGATAAATTAGAACTCTCATACTTGTAAAACCAAGTAATATCTTGTCAAAGTCTAGAAAAAGTCCTACTAAAGCTCCAAGGTGATCTATTATTCAGTTATTTTCCTGACTTCTTCAAGCTTCATGTCTGAATCTTTTTCGCTAATAAACTCTCCAGCCGTTTCTTCTGTCTCTCAAATATTTGAAGTCCACGTTCGTAAATCATCACATCGTATTTCAGTGCTTCCACTACCCTGCTATCTGCATGCAGGGCAGACTTTAACATTTCCTTCATATTTTCCTGTTCTGACTTGCCCGAGCCTGCGTAGTTGCCCTTGTTGATTATCTTGCCTCGGCATCTCCTGAGAAAGGGTAACTCATACGTGAAAGACAACATTTTTAAGGAAAGATCGAATTCGTCGGTCATTCCGATAACCGAAAACCAGGACTCCAGATTATCCAATACATTTTGAAGTAAATGCATTCTACCCGTCTCATTTACATTTCTAGTCAGGAATACCTTCTGCCGAAACCAGCACTGTTTCGCCGACTCATATGATATATAATGACCGGCATTTGGAGGAATGAAGTCGCTAAAACCGCGGTTGAATAAATGGCGTAAATCGTCATTCGGCTGACAATAATCGCGGTTCATTAAAAGCTGGTTGAAAAAGTAACTACCTTGATATAGCGCCCATTCTTGAATTGTGAAATTACCTGTCTGTAAAGGTCCACATAGCTGATCCCACGGCTGGTTTTGGCAATAAAAATAAGACGACAGAATTCTGTCATAAGGGTTCCGCATAATTGTAAAATATGAACAATTTCTACTTTCAAATTGTTCGCAAAGCCAAAACGTGTAACCCCCGACGAAAACGGCGTACTTCTGAAATACTTTTATCTCGGTGGAAGAAATTTTCTTTGATGATACGACACACGATGAGTAGTGATCTTTGATCACACCGCGACGTGTCATCGACAACAGACACAATTTTACAGAGGAACCGGCCGCTTTATTGTGATGAAGAAATGCGATTATACCTTTCTGGTAATCTTTGGGTCTTAGGCCGAGGTCCAAACCCTTGGTAAAAAAATTTGGTAAAGTGTTTCCACCTTTGGGTAAAAACGAAGATATAGGACGTAGTTTATTATTCACACCCGTAATTTTTGATACGGTATCAAAACCGATACTTGTCCCGGTTTTTCCTTCTCCGTATGCGATGTCTATTGTTTCATTGAATGACGCAGCATCCGTCTTTAAATTACCGTCGTGTTGAACATAGTTTTGTCTATTTTCTCCAATAATGTAATCGTTTTGTTCAGATTTTTCATCGTCTTCCCACCTTTCTTGTTTCTGTAGATCCTTCCCATTTGTTGGTGAGGCAGTTGTATTTAGTGTTATTCTCGCCCACAGGGTGAAGTTGCCTCCGTTAAGTCTATAGGATAAGAAGAACAAAACTGAATCACTGACAAAGTAATGGTAACGTCTCTTTTTTAAACATATTGTACTTCACATAGACAACGGACTGGGTGACTTGCGTTGAACATGGCCGGGGGGGGGGGTAGGGTGGGGGTGGAGGACCGGGTTATTTAAAGGCTGCGAGGCTACCAAATTCAAAGTTACTTTCTATTTGAAAGTAAGTGCAATGTCATTTAAAGGGCACATTGAGTTGTACCACATAATTTATGATTTTTTCACACCTGTTGAGATTTTCTCACATCTTGATGGTAAATGGTCAAACTAAGAGATTCTGCACATCTGACACACAACTGAAATGGATATGATAGGGTAATTAATGATTAAAATCATTTATTACAAATTAATGACCAGACACTTTGTACCATAAGGTATTAATCATATGCAACCCCTGTCCACAAAAACTACAGTTTCTCACATTTTCGGTAACTATAGGAAGTGATAAATGAGTAATGGGGCTAACTAGAAACATTGCCATGCAATGATTTCTTTCAAACTCGTCACAAAATAATCGATTTCAACTCAGTGAGCCCCTGCTTGGCGTTTTGAATTGCTGCCTAACCTGCTTGGCGGTTTAAAGTTTTCACCCTTTTTCCAAGAAATCTGGTCAGCAGAAAATGACAGCATCTTTTTTAACTTTACTTCACAAACAGACAGGCTGAGATTGCCTGAAGTTTTTAGAAATATGCCTTTGGTTCCCAATGGTGATTTGTCGAGTTACTCTTACTTAGAGTCCTAAAAGTGGGTTCAAGCCCATTTAGCAGGCCCGTAGCCAAAGTACTTAAGAGGGTAAAATAACTCGGGGTGAAATATATTTGGGCACAATATATACTAAAATTCATATTAAGGCAACAATGTTCATTTTTCAGGGGCAGAACATTTTCTAGAGGGTCCACCTCTGACCTCTTTGGCTACGGGCTTGCCATTAAGTGAGACCTACGGTACACCCGTCTGTTCGTGTGAAAAGATGTGTGTGAAAAGGGGAGGTGGGTATGGCTTGAAGTACAATTTACTGTGTGAAAAATATTGTCGACTGGATCATCTCAGAAAGGTGGGGATAATATGTCCACCCATCCCAGAATTAAGTTCATCGACCATTCACTTTTAGCAAGGTTGTTTCATTTAAATCACGCTGATTAAAATCAGTGATTTAAATCGCGATATAAACCACTGAGAAAATCCATTATTTTGCTTGTAGAAGTTTATTTAAGGGAAAATAATCATTGGATACAACTTGTATTGTTTACCAAACCAATGTAGGGTGGTTTTAAACATATAGGCCTAGGCCTAGGTACATTATTAGGCCTAACACAGGTTTCATGAGAAGTTCCAAAATATCCATAACCGAATGGATACTGCACATGTACAATTTATCAAGTTGTTCTTTCCTCATTTTGAAATTCAAGTACTTTAATAACTTATCACCAAAATTTGGAATTGATTCTTTATTCATTCTGTTTTACAACTGAACCCTTTCAGATGACACCACATGTGAAAATGGTTCCTGGATAAGTGTTACAGTAGACAGTACAATTCTGTGCAGGCTTGTACAATGTAGGCTTTTATCTGTGACTCAAATTATCCACAAGAAGCACATCAGTGATATGAGTTCCATTTGAGACTAAAGTTCACTAAACCCTTCAATCCCTGCCACTGAATTCAGTGCAGCCATTGATAGTCATGAATCTTGTCGTAGTGATTTTTCATCCTCTTCACAAGACCTTGTATTTTATGCCCACGGTTGTTACACTTTGCACGGCACACAGTTGAAGTTTTGGAACTTGCAGTTTCTTAAAATGATGCCAGATGGCATCCTGTTTCCTACCCGACATACTGTGTAAGAAATGATAAAACTTGACAATGTCCTGCTGTGTGTAGTGCAATGATTGACTTACTGAACTACTATGGTTACTATTAAACCTGTGCAATCATTATAAGCCCAATGGACCATAAGGGCCCAGCCCAAGGTGTTCAATACCCTTCCATTCATAAGTCAAGTGCCACCCCCAAACAAACAACACAGACAGAATACAATAGTGTAATCCTCATTTATCATTAGTTGAATGGGTACAGTTACTACTCAGTTCCAGAATGTATTTCCTTTGTATCTTGATGGATAAACTTAACTTTTACATAAAATTGCGAAGATTATCCCTCTTTTTAAATCAGGTGATGCACGAACTTTATCAAATTATAGGCCTATTTCTATATTACCTTCTATTTCTAAGATTGTTGAACGGCTTGTTTATAATAGACTATAACTTTATTTCCAAACATGATATACTTTATAAAAATCAGTGCGGTTTCCGAACTAATCATGCTTCGTACATGGCTGCCCTTAATCTCACTGACAAAATTGCTCAAGGTCTCGATACTATTAACACAACTGTTGCCTTATTTCTCGACCTATCAAAAGCTTTTGATACAATTGACCAAACCATTTTACTCAGTAAACTTTCTTTGTATGGTATAAGAGGGACTGCTCTATCGTGGTTTAAAAGTTACCTTAAGAATCGTTCACATTTTGTTTTCTTTAACGGTGTTAACTCTTCTACACTTCACTGTAATATGGGTGTTCCACAAGGTTCAATATTAGGACCTTTTCTGTTTCTTTTATATATAAATGACATTAATATGTCCTCATTTGTGTTACACTTTATATTATTTGGAGATGATACTACTGTTTCTCTGCAAGCTCCTTCTGTTGATGATGTACTTCTAGTTCTTACTCATGAATTTTCTTATATTTTCAATTGGTTAACAGCTAATAGGTTGACTTTAAACATAGCAAAAACTAAGTTGTTACAATTTGATAATAGAATTTCTGACCCAACCATTTACAGTATTCATCTAAATGATACCCCTATCACACCATCACTCCATGTTAGTTTTTTAGTAATTCACATTGACTACAAATTTGATTGGAAAAATCATATTGCGTTTGTAAGTAACAAAGTAGTAAGAGCCAGCGGTGTCCTCAATCGACTAAAACACTTCTTACCCAGAAATGCACTCCTCATCCTTTACAATTCTCTCATTCTTCTTCATGTATGGGTATGGGTTAGTTAGATGAGATTTAACGACACACCAACACGAATGTGTTATATAGTGTCAACTAGATAAAAAGGTAAAGTTTAAATAGGTTTCAAATACGGTTCAAGTTCAAGTCTGGCTTCGAATACAGCTCAAATACGGTACATATCCTTCCCTTTAGTCGCCTCTTACGACAGGCGGGAATACCGTGGGCATATTCTACAACTCCCAGCCCACAGGGGGCGGGTGGGTATGGGTGAATAACTGTTAGATATGATAATTCTAGCAACTATGGGGCTGAAGCTGTCAAAGTGAAATGTCATTTTAAAAAAAAATAAAAAAAAATCTGATTTAAATACAAAATATCCGATTTTTTTTAAATTTTTTTAAAACTAAAAGTAATCAACACCCCTGATTTTAAGTGTCATCAGGGAGTTGTTAGTTGACCTTAATATTATTAAAGGGACAGTGACAAAAGGAAGCTCCGTCGTGCAGGGACAATACCACAGAATAAATAAAACCAACACTTCACCCACGAATATCCATTTAACGGCAGGGGCAGGGTCTTCGTAAAGGGTAGGACCTGGTAAGAAATGCGAAATGCGAAAGTGGTTCCGAAGGGAGGGAGCGTCAGGCGCGGCGGAACGGAAAAAAATATTGGGGGCTGAGTGCCAAGAAGACTATCTAAGCGGAGCGCCACCATTGGTTGGCGCGGAGCGTACAAGAAAATTTATGACTTCACAAACCCTCCAGATGGCCGGAAACGGCACTTCCCGAGTGTTCTAAGCTACAGGTACCCAGCCGTGAAATATGGATCTCATGTCTGCAACTTCTCGATCAATGAAAAAAAATCGATCTTTGAAAAATGGTAGTACATATCAGATGAGATGAGATGATACAAAAATCATAATGAATTATGCATCCTCTTTCATCTACTCTGCCTGCAATGCTCCCATATTCACCTTCAATATCTCTGTTACATTTTGTTCATCACCTCATCCATAGCCTGCGTGTTCATTGCTCAATTATATATTCCCTAGATCATACCATTTATCCCCAACCCCCTCCCCCTCTTCTACGGTTCCTTCCCCACGCTGTCACCAACTTGCAATGCCCCCCATATCCATATTTCTATTACGTTTGCCCAGTACCCCATCCATTCATGTCCATTACTAATTATATAACCCCTAGAGGTCATACCATTTGTCCCCAACTCCAGCCCCCTGTATTTAATCTTATGCTGGTACTCCTAGAGAATTTTCTGGCACCCCTCTTGGGAACCACTGCTCTAGTGTGACACAAGGAGTAAATGACGTGATAAAATATCTACAAACAGGGACGTTATTAGCAACGACAGCCAGTGGCGCCACCATGAGCGTCCGCAGAAAAAAATGCAAGGAGGGGGGCAAAATTTTTTAGGCGGCCCAACTTTTTCATGGGAAATATTTTACTCCCAGAAAAGATGCTACCTTTCACACAGTGTTGACAAAGGCGTAGCCAGGAATTTGTCATGGAAGGGGGGGGGGGCGAAGCCCACAGACAGACTCAGCGCTCCGTGCCACCATGGGTTGGAGAGCGCAAGAAAATTTTGGCCCAAAATGCTTCCCAGATCGCTGGAAATGGCACTTCCAAGGCCTATTTACCGCATATAAAAAGGGGAAACATAAACAATATCGAAACTATAAACTTTAAAAAATACCAAAATATGCTCGGGGAGCTGCTGGGGCCTGAGTGTTGATATTTTTATTCAATTCCTGTTTTGAGAACAGAAATTCACACTGATTGAACTGTTAAGAAATGTTGATGTTATATTTTCTCCGTTTTTTTCTTTATTTTTTTTCTTCGTTTTTTCAAGTTTTTTATTTTCCGGAGGGGGTGCCCCCTTGCCCCCCTCCGGACGCCCATGGGCGCCAGTATGGGGTAGGGGGCATCTCATCGTTGTCCGACCGGTCTTTTCCCCCACTTGTTTCCCAATCCGCTCTTGTACAAAGGTACTGCATACAGTTTACCGGAGCGATACGCACACACAAATGTATACCCCAGATACAGTATTTCTGCTTTTCCCCCACTTCTAAAAGCAGGCGGGCGCCGTTGGGAGAATGGTTCCTGGTTGGGTACTAAGGACCTCAGGGATTAGTTAATTCTATAGCCTACGGGGAAAAGACCGGTATACAGCAATGTGGAATCCTTTTTGTCACTACATAAAGGTGCCGTCCTGGGGGTCTTAGGGGAGGGGAGGAGGTCAAGGGGGTCAGGCAAGAGGCATGCCAAGATGATTGCCAAGAGGCATGAAACACTGTGTAGCGACTAAACTTGAGTGAAGAGCAGTGTTGTAGTCGAGACCAGCATATCCGAGACCGAGACCAAGACCGAGACCAAGGGGTGTCGAGACCGAGACTAGGACAGAAATTCGAGACGGAGACCGAGACTAACAAGGTCCGAGACCGAGACCAAGACCGACTGTACATATTATATAGGAAAATGAGGCAAACTGTCCAATTTGCTGAATACTTTTTTGACCTGACTTTATTACCTTATGCTCCACAAACGACCTATATAGTACCAAGAGTGCGCTGCTCATTGATATGTACAACTGTTTTCTATTATCATATGCCAAACATAGTTAAAATGATTACCAATCTAACATAATCATGTATTAATGGGGCCCTTCTCTTTAATTCGGAGTCATTCAGTGCTACTGTACAAGTGTTCAGTGTTGATGAACTTGGTGCCAATTAATGCATCGTGGTGAATTTTTTCAAACCACAGAAAAACGAGTTACATAACTCTAGTTAGTGCCAACCTTTCTTTCGGGCCAAACATGACCATGGAATACTAGTAGTTCAGTTACTAGACATTTTGTTTTCGAGCCTTGGATAGGATTGCATATAGCTATGTAGGCCTAGCACAGGGGAGGGAACCTCCGACCCGTGAGACAATTTTGCCCGGCCCGCAAGGCAATTAATAAATGCA
Organism: Holothuria leucospilota; assembly: GCA_029531755.1. Lineage (NCBI taxonomy): Eukaryota > Metazoa > Echinodermata > Holothuroidea > Aspidochirotida > Holothuriidae > Holothuria > Holothuria leucospilota. The sequence continues at coordinate 35,232,908 of CM055961.1, read as the reverse complement.
AATTCAGAATCATTTAAAAAGTAATTAATAATAATCTTTTAGCCTATGGTTCCCATTGTTTATCCTGCTTCAGTCCAAGGTGTCCATCATCTATCCTGTACGTATCACTTTCTGGATATTTCAAGTAATACGGTACCGTACTGCTACTAAAACCTTAGTATGCACAACATAATATGCCACTGTTTCATTAGACAAACCAGGTGCAGAATCCTAATACTTCTAGTGGTAGGCTACATAGCATTGAACAGAATTGCAGTATCACGTATATAGGTCTATCTACGTAACTCAGAGGGCACTGTATTGATTCCGGTAGATTCGGGAAGGGGGCTAGAAGTGTCCCTCTGAAGAGTGAGTTAAACGTTAAAAAGTAGATAATTTTGCAATTTAAAGTGAAGAAAAATAAAGTTGGTTCCAAATTGCGCGATTTTTTTTTCGGCGCGCTTGACGCGCACTTTTCGTTCACTGTTGCTTCATGCATAAATAAGTAGCCAAAGGTTCATATTGTGATCCTCCTGGTCTGAGTAGCCTTGCACAGTCAATGCCATTAAAAGTTCCTAGAAGAGCATTCTATTGCATACAAATTTGCACAAGCTCAATAGCTTTTCGGTGCATCGCACTAGTTTTTTACCTGGGCCTTTCCCCTAACCCCACCAGGGCCTAGATTATCGGATCAAAACTTCCAGCTCCCGTATTCCCTTTGTCACTAGCTACCACCCTACTATTAAAAGGCTGATCGGTATCCTTAAAAATGACTTTGAATTTTTAAAGGAAGATAATTCCCTTGTCTCTACTTTTAACCAGCCTTCCATTTAAGCCTTTCGCCAACCCCCTAATCTGAAAACGTTACTTATTCAAGACTCCCGGTAGATCGTAGCCCTGGTGTAGGTAACACTGGTTGTAAGAAACCCAGATGTCAGATGTGCTTCCACATCACTTTGGGACCCAAAGAATTTATTCCCAACGTCACTTGGCCCATTAAGCCCCCCTGCCCTCACGTGCGATTCCAGCAATGTAGTTTACATCTTTTATTGTACTATCTGTAGTTTTGGTAATTATGTAGGAGAAACAGGTACTGCTTTTCGTTTAAGATTTAATAATCATAAAAAATCTATCCGGGATAACCTGCCCAGTTTTCCAGTCGCGAAACATTTTAACCTTCCTAACCATTCACTTGTGTATTTGAAATGCATTCTTGTAGGTTCTACTTTCAGTTCTTCAGCATTACATAAACGTAAAGATATAGAAGGGATTGTAAGAATTAATTCCTTTGTTCAAGTTATCAACAAAGATTTAGGAATTCTCACTCCGTATCCCTGACTGACCTCTTTTTCTGGGTCAGCCAGCGCCCTTAATCCCCCAGGTGGATCAGTTTTACTTAACTTTCCTCAATACGCCTTTATTTGCAGCTTTTACAGCTCTCTAGGCAGATGTCTCACAGCACATCTAACTGTAATCATCTATTGATTGATATTGGGTGTTGATTATTTTTATTTCTTAAAAAAGATAAAAAAAAATCGGATCTTTTTTATTTAAATCATCTAAAGAATGTAACTGTAAAATCTGGTTTTTACCATTTATTTCTGCTTTCTTTCATATCCTAGCAGTTCTTTTATGTACGCCTTTGTGCTACACTAGTTGCAGCCCATTTTGAATTCTTTGAAGTTTTAAATCTTTTAGTACTTCTCGACAGCGTCTGTATTTTTATGTTTGTCAGTCTAGTAGTTGCCGATGAAGGTCCTAGGTAGGACCGAAAATTTCAACAATAAATTTGTTTTTAGAGTATTCCTGCTGTGTCAACTATGCTTTGTGTTCTGTTTGTTTACCTGTTATATATGTATATATATATATATATATATATACATATAAACAAAAGAGTGAAATTCACTCCAAAAGGAGTGTTCCCACTCCTAGAAAGAGTGAAAATTTCACCCTGAGTGGAGTGAAAATTCACTCCAAATAGAGCGATATTTCATTCCATGTGTGTGAAGTATCGCTCTTTTTGGATTGAATTTCCACTCCACTCCGGGCGAAATTCACTCTTACTAGGAGTGGTTCCTCAGTACACTCTTTTTGGAGTGAATTTCACTCTTTTGTTTTGAGAGTATATATATATATATATACATATATATATAGTCGCAACGTCACATCTACACTTCCGTATATATATATATATATATATATATATATATATATATATATATATATATATATATATATATATATATATATATATATAAGCTCCTCAACATGGTGGTTATATTAACCACAACTGGCTGTAGCCTGTAGGCTTACTGGTTTCTCTCTCGTTAGTTACCGTGTATGCCATCACCCATTCGAACCATGGGGTTGCTATTTGTCAAATACCAACTCCCTGCTGGGGGCCGACCTCAAATGTCTGAAACCTACGGCTACGGTAAGACTATGTTTTGTTGAGCACTCTCTAGTTTCAAGATGACACACTGCTTGTGTAGTCTTGGCATTTTTGCCTAGACGTAATACTGTTGCTCTATGCATAGCACGCTCCTTACAACTTGTGCACTCTGGTATTCATGGGGCATCCCACGAGATCGAAGGTCCACGAGACCGAAGGTCCGCGAGACCGAAAATCAAAAACAAAAAGGGTCCACGAGACCGAAAATGAGAACAGGTCCGCGAGACCTAAATTAAGAAAAGGTCAGCGAGACCGAAAATGAGAAAAGGTCAGCGAGACCGACAGAAGTACCAGTCCGCCGTACTGCTGCGTATCCGCTTTAAATTAATGCTGGCACCCCTTTTGCAAACTAGTGCGTTGCCCTTGCAACACCACCCTTCTTGTACAGTATTAAGCGTTCTAGTCTCGCTATCACATTTTTAATTTCGGCCTCGTGGACCTTCGGTCTCGCCGACCCTATTTTATTTTCGGTCTTGCGGACCTTCATGTTCGGTCTCGCGGACCTTCGTTCTCGTGGGCTGTCACCTATTCATGAGCAGTGTACCGTGAACGGCTGGACTGACGCAAGTTGTGCTTTTGTCAGCCTTGTCATTCAGTCTTGAGACATACTCTGAGCTGCACTGATGAAATCTTACAAGATCGAAACAGTTCTGTCTGCAGACTGAGTTGATATATATATATATATATATATATATATATATATATATATATATATATATATATATATATATATATATATATATATATATAAAAGGTCAAAGTACCGCGTAGCACTTACGAAGTAGGTAGGTAAAAAGAGTAGTAAATACAGTAGTGCTAAAAGTTTGTGAAAAATTCCACGACGTTTCGGGTTTAAACCTTTCATTAGGTGGCAAAATGCAACTGATTGTTGACACGGCAAAACGTACAAATTAAAAAGCACAATAAAATCGGGCACTGTAAAACGGCTAAGAAAACAGACAGTGTTATGTGGTTATGTGTTTTGTAATTTGTGCGTTTGGCCGTGTCAACAATCAGTTGCATCTTTGCCACCTGATGTAGGGTTTAAACCCGAAACGTCGTAGAATTTTTCACAAACTTTTTGCTGTATTTATACTTCTTTTTTACCTATATATATATATATATATATATATATATATATATATATATATATATATATATATATATATATATATATATATATCCTGTACTGTTTATATGAGTGTAACAATTAAAATCATAAATCGAGGACGATTTATTTTCCATAGGAGGGAAGTATGTAACAATTAAAAACGGCTGGCCCTCAAAGTCTACTCATTATGTTCCAGCAGTAGCCTTTGAACCTAATTTGAATGTTCAAATCCCTTACGATATGTTTGGCTTTATGTTACACCTGATTCAGTTTTTCTCCTTAGTAAAGAACTTCTATGTACTGATGTACGCGGCAGTGCCGCCCGAATCTGAGTAGAGAACACAAGGTAACACAAACGATGTCTGTGCCTTATTTCTTCCCGTGTAAACTCGATCATCGCTTAACTTAAAAGAGTTTTCCCTGACTTTCATCCTTTCTTAATGCGCCGGCACGTTATAAATGGTGGCAGCGGTGTTCGTATTTTCATCGAAGAACTGTAATTTTTCAATCTTCAATTAACTACTAATTTATTTATCGCCTAAGAAGAAGTTTTCAGAATTCACGTCAATTTCAACCTTGCATGGACCTTCAGGAACGTTTGACTAGTTGAGCACGGGTAATTCATCAACCGGACAGATGCCTTATTTTCTCTTGCAACAAATACACTTTGGAATTTTTATTACGGTCCTATCTACATTTAATCAAGGCGGAAAGGACTAATATTTTGGAACGTAAGTTTAAAAGTATTCTCAACGTCCTATAATTTTATTAGATTTTCAAGTAACTTTAACGATATAAGTTCAGAGGAGTGGCGCCAAAGACTGTCACGTGACGAACAACTCCCTAACTTAGTTCCAACAATGCTACCTTGAAGGTTCCGCAGATTATTTCATCTATTTACATTGGCTATTTGAACATTTAATTACCATGTGCTATGTTGAAAATCTATTCATCGGCGTTTGCAGATTTTTATATTTGAGAATTCATTTACTTGACTTACGATAATTGTCATTTACGTCATCCTGTTGGCAATGAATATTCATACGTAACCACCTCGGCTGAAATACATCTTGCATTATAATTTGAACGCAAAGGATTTACCGTCCTTGCCGGGCAGGCGAATCAGCTTCATTAAAGACAGAAAACTTTCATCTTAAATAAAAGGAAGGAGGCCGTTACGAGTTGCTGATGCTGTAACAAATATGATGTTAATGCTGACGTGTAATTTTGATGACGTAATTTCCTGTAAGGACTACCCCGACAGCGAATGCAGGAGGCCGAATATACCAGTGCCGGTTATAATTTTAGATTTACGACAGATCACTACACTTTTCGAGTTGTTTACTTAACGTGGGAAATTTCAGTTTTTGAATCATTGCTTTTTTCTGTGGAAAACGGAGAAGTTTTTACATTTTGACGAAGGGTATCAAACCATTCGGCGGTTAGTATCAAACCAATGCGGTCAGTAAGTTCTATCAGTTACTATGTAATGAAAGACACCAAACATCCATCTTGAGCAATACTAACCACTGATTAGTTGTCCTTTCCGTTGACCACTGTAGACTATGACTTCCTATTTTATCAAACAGGCCGGGGATAGGCAACTGTATATCAGCCACAACTGGCTGCAGCCTGTATGCTTGTCTGTATGCTTGTCTCTCTCTCTCGTTAGTTACCGCCGTGTATACCATCACCCATTCGAACCCATTCAATGTGGCATGGCCGTACGGGTTGGGGCGGCCGACCTCAAGTGTCTGAAACCTGACTAAATTTGGCAGATATTTTGTCTCAGTCGGGCGGAAGTTTCTGGAGTTGGACAAAAGTCACCGCCCTCCCTGAGAAAAACTGTCCTGTACAGCTTTGCAATCCGGCCTACTATATACGTAAATCAGGCCATTTTGTCTCTACCCTCAGGTCCAGGAGCAGTAAAATTTAGGTGACATGCCTGAGGGCATGAATCACTGATCCCTGCAAAATACCTAAACTAGTCAAAATTTATTCATGTCTGGCACAAGCAGGGTCTACTAGATTAGAAGGTTCCCTAAGCTAGATCAAAGGTTTACTAAACTGTAATTCGTAACTCTAACCCTTTAGGCTTATCCTAATCCTAAGCATGTATGTAGGCTACTCCTTAACCTTGTTAACCCTAGTCGTGGGCTCTTATTCTAGCTCTTATCCTGATCCTAATCGTACCTCTACCACATGGCAGCTTTTCGGTCTAGCAGATCTTTGTGGATCTTCGATTTAGTGAACTTTCGGTGCAGTGGGCATCCAACCCGGCCCCAACTCCCGCCCCTGTGATAACGAACAACTCAGTAACTTACTCGTGCAGTGAATGAGGCACTTCTTCTTTTATTTGAACAAATGGTTTAGCAACTGGAATCCGGGAACTCACAGTTTGTTTCAATACCTTCGGAGATTGCCCTTTATATAGTAAGAACAGTAACAAAACCACTCCTACGATCAAGGCATTACGACGTCGGAGAAACTGGAATCGCTCCATAACGGCGTAACGACAGGTGCTTGTTTATGCATTGGCCGCGTTGATGATCACAACGAAGCTTATCGATGTAAAATTAATCGGTCGAAATCGTGTCACTAACACTGTAGTCAAACCTACTGAATTTGAAACCACCATGGACATGTTGGCTGCAGACTAATGATTTCCGCTCCCGGTTTGTAGGCTAAGTATAAATTGAATACGACGACAAGTTTCCCCGCTTCGACCACAACCTAGCCAACGTAGATTCCGTGGTAACAGCTGAAGTACAGCCAAGTCAGGAATCCCTCGTTCCCAAGTCAAATCATGCCATTGTTTTTATTTCTAACGGCGAAAGTGAAACACAAATACTACACGTCATATTTACACAGCCATAGTTGTTCTAACATTTAATGTCAACCTCACCACAAGAATATACTACATAGCTTGGAAGTAAGAAAGAGCGACCGACGCACGTTATAGGAGATTAGCAGTGATATACGTCGTGTGGCGTCCGTCCCGTGCACAATGTCAACTACCTTGTGACCTCAATCAGTAGTTGTGAAGGATGGGTTACTATTAGTTCCAAACTAATCCATGGAACAGCTGGATTTCGGGTTGCCACTGTTGACATACTAATCCAAGTAACCTGGAGAGCAATCGTCAGTTCGATGAAAATCACATACACAACGTGTGACTGTACAGAATTGTGGGAAGTTCCGAGAATGTTCATTCGTGACCGACGGACAACCACGAAGCATGGAAGTATCATGGTAATACTTCCATGCACGAAGCGAGTATTGGTTTGGATGTTGGTTTGGAAAGCTTCTAGTCTGCGTAGCGTCTGTATTTGGCTTTCGTCACACAGGGCTGCTAAGCGTTTTGGTTTTTGAAGAGAAAACTTTACGGAACCCCCAGAAACTGACCTGACAAAGTGACTGTAGTTTCGTGCATTCAAATGTCGAGTTGTCGACTGCAGTTCTGAACAGTACATCTTCCCGTGCCCTGCACAGTACTTAAAACAGTGACACTTTTTGACACATTTTTTTACAAGTCTGCGTGGCGAATTTCATTACATAATTCTTTCTTAACGACAAGCTGAACGAACAAGTAGCTTTGTTCGCTCCGCAATTGAAAGGTCATTCATTAGTCCGCGTATTGCCTCTACGCTTTTTGTTTCGCGTTTGGTCCACGACCACGATTCTAGAAACATGTATAGTATACTAATTGTTAGGCAATAGGTAAGCATCGCTTTTCAAGGCATCTTAGAAAACATGGAAGCGAATAGAAACGGTGGTTTGCCAGGAAGAGAGGCATACTTACTAATCGAATGTTGATATGGATTTGGGGAAGACAAAAATGTCCTTGAAAAAATCCAGTGGCGTCGGCAAACTTTTTAAAGTTGGGAGGGGGGCCGGGGGAGGCAACTTTTCGCCATAGGAACACACCATAATGAAGGACTGATCGAGCGTCGCTGGAGGCGTCGTGGTGACGCAAAGCGCTCCCCTGCAGGCTTTGGGGAATCGTAGGGGCACAGGAGCCGGGGGGGGGGAGCGGGGCTGGTAGTTGTGACTCGGGCAACTTGTTACAATCGTGATATCTGCAATTTAAATAGGACGCATTACTGGTACAAAGGAACGTCCTAACTAACAAAGAACCTGGAAGCTAAACAATTCGCCACGCCGGTATGATGAAATTTATGTTTTTTTCACCTCTAAACTTTTTTAAGCCTATGACATATTGTATGCTGGCCAGGGGCGTAGCGAAGGTGTTTTCTGGGGGGGGGGGTGTAGAGACTATGTTTTGCCGACAGATCTGGTAATGCGTAGCGCGGAAACTAGCTTTAGCTTGTGGGGTCCAGGGACCCGCCTTAGGGCCCATGGTGGGGTCTAGGGGAAAGCCCCGCGGGAGGGGGACAGGGGAGAGGGGGAGAAGCCCCCAGAAACTCTGGGTTTTAAGCATATCTCTGGGTGAAAAATTAAGTCTTTTGTTCATAATGCATCATGAAACGCAAAGATTTTCCCATAGTTTTGATGTATTAGGCTATTCCTCTCGTCAAGCCGCTGTAGTTTTAAGGGGTTGGGATCTCGAGCTCCCACCAGTGTTTCAGCTAGGACGTTTTCTCAATGCCACATTTGCGACGGCGACCAAATATTGGGGTGTGTGACACCCTCCACACCCCCAGCTCGCTACGGCCCTGGTGCTGCAGGCACTGTGTTGAAGAGGCAGATTCTGTATTCAAGTTGCTCAAGTTGCAATTTAAAGGTAATACATTCTGCATCAAATAAACCCATCACCTCCCCATCCCCAACTTTCCATATGGGGTGCATTGTTACAAATAATAGCCCAAGGTGTCTTTAATTAAATATAGCTAATTAAAGAATGTCTGTTTCAAAAGATTTGACCCTATCAACCGTAAGGTACTAGTAGCTCCCCACATCCAGTATAACTTTGAATCATTATCTCTTCTTTGTTTTAGTACTTATAGCCCAAAATATGAAAAATGTCCAAGGACAACGCTCCAGTGGGGCTCCATGGGGAGAAGCCACCGGAGGCTTAGGGGTATTTACAAAATTGTGGCCATTAATATGAAGTATTTAACTATCCCAAATAGTGCTGGATGCGCACTAAGCAGATTACAGAAGTAATTTAAATCACAATTTGACCATTTTTTGTTAACCTTTCTAGCACTAACGTTTTTAATAATTCGGGGAGGACTGCTGTGAATGGGGACGACCAATCATTTTAAGATTTGCATTGGGCTTAAAACACAAATCCACCTATGCTGCCCAGTAGGAATTAATGTTGAGTCAACTGTACCTTCTAGGTATGTCATGCACTACGGGGAAGCCATCACAATAGAGCATCGAATACGGCTGTGGATCCCGGGCTAGCCGGGAAAATTGGAAAAAGGGGCCCTTGAATGTGGTTCATTGCGTTTCGGGTGCCTTAAAATTATAAGTGTGACAAACATATTTCCTGCAGTTTCTTCAGCAATGAATAAAAAAGGGAGGCTAGTACCCACTGAGACTACCCCTGGTGCACGCGTGAAGGGAACAGAAAATTCTGGTATTAAGTATCTATGAAAATTTCATGTAAGTGCTTAACCTCTTTCTTGGAGGTATCACCACTTTATGTAAAGTTCCCTTGCAAATTTAAGATACCGGTAGGCCTATTTAAGAAAAAAACGTGGACGTGAGCCTATAAGATGGAGCTATTTAATTATCCTCACATTTATTAACAGGCGTTTAAAAGGTGATGAAAATCGCCCAGTTTTTGAATATGAAATCTGACTAAAAGAAAATCTATGTGGGAATTCTGTTGAAGGGAAAGGACTCACGGCCGCAGTAGTCCCATAGCTGTTTAAAATAGACGTTGAAACGATATTTGTTGATTATATGGTTTCCCAATTGGGAAATAAGACAGTTCTGCATAGTTCAACAAAATACATGCGCTCGAAGCTTGCCACAAAACTGTAGTTTGAGACTACTGTATTTTGTGCAATTTATAAGCTTCGTGATTGACTGACAAAGTGACAGTAGGTCCTCGAGTTCATATCGATACATAAACGGTGCGTCTGTGCATATGCTTTATACCCCATATCTCATGGGGGCACACGGGGTCACAGTCATAGTTTGGGGGCACGTGCCCCTCCCCCACCCACTTGGGACGCCAGTGGACAAATCTCATTCTCCAACCGTTCGGAAAACATTTCGTACTTCAGTTTTTATTCCCTGCAATGAGCTGAACAAGAAACCTTGTCAGCTCCTTCGGTTAGGAAGACCCTCGGTCTGCAGAAAGGGCATCACGTTGTAAGATGGTTTGAAGACTGCAGTACGTACGGTGAGTATCCAACCACCAGTGCTTCCAAATGGTAACTTTAATAATCCAATTACAGTACCTGAAATGAACCTAAAAATTCCTTGAAGTTTGTCAGGTTTCCTTTAATCATGGAGCTGGTTATGGATTCTAACTCAATTTCTGCTACAGAGGCACTGACTCTACTGTAGATAAAGTATGTCTCAAGGTGGCAAATCTGCATTAATATAACACCAGCAGTTCTACTTTCTAATTATTGTGTTGTATGCTTAAGCCAGATTACTAGTTCAGTACACAACGGAGACAATTGTTCAAACTTAAGTGTAAATTTTGATATATTTTCCTTGACCTTTAAATGAAATAACGGTTTCCCTAAATTTTCGATGTTTTCTTTTGATTTCCTTGCGTTTCTATAAATTCCTTAAATTCCCTAAACTTTTGAATTCCCCTTGAAGAATCTTTAAAGCACATACCATTCCTTAAATCTTCTCGAAAAACAGGAAATTTCTTGAAAGTGGAAGCCCTGAACTGGACACTGAATTGATCAATTTTGCATCAACTCCCTGTATCAACCTAGCAAGTTCCATGGTTCAACTCATGCCCGTAGCCAGACAAGGTACTGAAGGAGTAGTATAGAAGGGTTGATCCTCGTTTTCTAGTTCCGGGTCTTAGGTTTTAGGTCTTTTGTTTGTAGACACCCCTAAGTAAGACGTGGTTTGAGATGATGATATTAAGGGGCAATGCTTGATTCATTGGCGTTAAAAGCTGGTGGCTGTTTCTGAGCGACCACCGCATGATACTGTCCTATGGAGTGTGAGTGTACAGTTAAGTCTGTGAATTACTACCTCGGAGGTAGTGCTTCTGTGGTGCAATAAAAGAGATCTCAGTATACTGGGGTAGCAGCTCTCACCGGCTGCTTTTACTACACACCGGGTGAGTGCCATCGAAACAAGATGCACTGTAAGGCCGTGTTAATAAAACTCCAAACAAAAGCCTATGGTTTCCTTCCATATGTGGGTCGGAAACTGAAATATAAACAATGTAGGCTAATGTCACTTTTAGCCACCTCGGAAGTACCCTATACGTCAGTGGAAGAGTGACTCACCTTTCCGATAACCTTTACCACCAATTGGTTACTAGAAAATAAACTGAGCTAATTTACTTAACCCTTCACCAATTATCAAGCTTTATTTGCTCCCCACCTAGACGGAACAAATAGATTCCATGGGGCGGGATTGAAAGGACGGGAGAAAGGACGGGAGGAGTTGGCACAACTGACAAGTCTACATTGCACCCATAGGAGGGATTACGAGGGCAAGGGCACTTCCCCCACTCTTTTGCGGAGCTTAAAAAATAAAAATAAAAAGAATGAGAGAAAGACCTGAGAAATAAGAGAATTTTTCAATTGCCTATTATGTTTACAATGACCAAGTGAAGGAAAACATTAGTACCAAAAACCATAATAACGCTAGGAAGATTTTTCTAGGCCCGCTTTGCGCACACCCGAAGAGGAAACTGGCTAAATACCGTCCAATTCAAACTTTTTTCCTGGCAACGTAACACATCTTTTTTCATACGCTCCACACTATTGTGACTTGAAAGTCTGACATAAGGGTCACTGAAAGTACTAATGTACGACATTAAATGCACCATGGTCCTTGTAAACAGTCCCAAACCCTACCCATGAACGGGGAGTTGCAACTCTCGAAAAAAGTTTCGCCATGCTTCGCACGATGTCTCACTAGTACTGCTGTTCTGCTGTGCGTAGTAAAACATTGATCGAATCAACTCGTAGTTACTTCTTGAAGGACAGCTTGAGTAAATTGTTACTTCCAAAGCGCTCGCTACACCTCTCGCTGTTCACTTTTCTCACCAACTACCACCATTCTCAGCAAATGAACTGACGGTTTTAAATTTGCGATAATCATAAGAAAACTATTTCGTTACCACTTCAAATTACACAGTCCTGAGGGAAGCAGGGTTTTCTCAAGAAATGGTCCAGAATGGCCCCAAAGCAGTTGAATTTTAAAAAAGGGGGAACCCTCAGTCCCCAACCTCCGGTTCACGCCTTCGGCACTCGCGGTTAAAGACTTCGCAGGACCCAGCTTCACAAGATGCAGCCTCCAGTGAAAATAACTTTCCTGGCACCTTAACTGCTGCATGATGGCCGTGGCCATGTCCATGTAAAAACTACCCATAAAATACTTTATTGACTTTTCAGTTTCACATAGTCTATAAGCTTCAAAATTTGACTCATTTTTCACACTAATAAAAGGTTAGCGAGACTTTTCCCACACCATCGACAAAACGAAGTATGAAAGAAAGAACCACTGAGCAGGATATGGGCACTTGGGGAAAGAAGGAAATTTTTTATGCAATGAAAAAACTGCATTTCAAACTAAAGAAAAACTAAAGCCTACAATCAAATGTCTCAACCGCTGTCTCAACGCTGTTTTCTTCGGTGCCCTTCTGGCGCACCTGTTTTAAATATTGTTTCGGGATTCGGGCTGTCTTCCTGTGGGGCGCCTTGCTTGCCATAGCTTGGTACAAACTCTTCTATTATCGTTGAAACCATCAAAGCCATCATGGCCGTTCGCAGTGGAGGGAGAAGTCCCCCCCCCCAGAAATTTTCAAAGCAAAATTTTTATCACCATCGATCTGCGTAAGTTTACCGACTCTTTAAAAATTGCTTAGATGCACGTTGTAGGGCATGGAAAGTGCTATTCCGGTACCGTACCGAGGGACAGGCAATTATCGAAGGGGGTGGGGCGAAAGCCCCATCCTTGAGGATATTTTTCTTAGCTTTTGTATTACTCACATCGCTAAAAATTCTGAAAATGCGGCCTTTTCAACACACTTTGCGCGCACCCACTCTGAATTCTAGATCTCACATTCTCAAAACTAGTGTTCTAAAGCCTGAAGAAACCCTTTAAATAATCCCATTCCCTCCCCCCCCCCCCCATCCTCTAGCCATCAGCATTATCGATCCCGGCTGACTGGTTAATCATACGAAGTAAGATGCATAATTGAAAAAAGTCAAATTGTAATTTTTGTGGTCTGTTAAGTGTCACCTAATGAAGCCGATAAAATGCATCATTTTAATTCCTACAATTTCGTAAATACACCAGAGCTTCAGGGGCCTCGCCCTAGACCCAATGCGTAAGAGAAGCCCATCGCTCCGCGCCGTTTGACACTTCTTCCGGGTTTGCCACTTTCAGACATCAAATCCCCCCTAAATTGCACCTAAAATTGACTGTAATAGTCCCTTCAAAAGACAGGGATTTTACTATCCTTCCTGAGGGCAAGTGAAAACTCCGTCGTGTCAGTGACCTTAGGGATTAAATTTACGCCAAACGAAGCAAGCAAACACGTCCAGTATCCTTCAGGTCAAATTTTATTGGGGTTGGACCAGAGGCTTTGATCATCTTGGGAGTATAAACTGCATGGTCTTTTTTATTCGGCCTATTAAAGGCCAATTTTAGGTGCAATCCAGGGCGTAATTTGATGTCTGAAAGTATGTGTGTGTGTGTGTGTGTGTGTGTTGGGGGGATTTGATGTCTGAAAGTGGGGGGGGGGCAAACTCGGGTGGCTGTCAAACGGCGGTCTTATAACGAGATGCGCTCCCCCTTACGCGTGGGGTCCAGGGGTAGAGCCCCGGTGGGGGTCCGGGGCGAAGCTCCCGGAAGCTATGGGGTATTTACGAAGTTGTAGGCATTAAAATGATGCATTTTAGCTTCAAAAGGTGGCACTCAACAGACCACAATCATGACAGCATTGGTGGTTTCAATGGTAATAGAAGAGTTTGTGCGAAGATATGACAAGCAAGACGTCCAACAGAAAAAACCCCGAATCCCGAAAGAATATTTAAAACGGGCGCGCGCGAAGCGCACCTAATTAAGAAAACAGCGTTGAGACAGCATTTGAGGCATTTAATTGTAGGCTATAGATTTTTTTATTAGTTTTAAATGCAGTATTTTCCATTGCATGAAAATGTTTCAACTCTCCCCAGGTGCCTCTTCTTTCCATAGAACAGGATATTGGAACGTATATCCTGCTCTATGGTTCTTTCTTTCATATTTCATTTTTGTCGATGGTCTGGGATAAGTCCCACTCAAGTTTTTTATTGTGTTAAAAATAAGGTAGAGTCGATTTTGAAGGTTGTAGACAATGCAATACTTTGAAAAGTCAATGAAATGTTTGTTTTTACATGGACATGGCCAACTTGAAGGGTATCGGCAGTTAAAGTGCCAGGGAAGTAATTTTCATTGGAGGATGCATCTTATGAAGTTCGGGGCGGCAAAGCCTTTAATTAACAGCGGGTGCCCAAGGCTTGAAATCAGAGGCTGGGGACTGAGGGCCCTCCCCCATTTTTTTTTTATATTCGACGGCTTTTGCGGCCATCCTGGATCATTTTTTGAGAAAACTCTGCCTCGCTCGGGTGTAATTTGAAATGCTAACGAAATTACTTCTCTTATGATGATCGCAAATTTAAGATAATAACCGTCAGTCAGTTTGCAGAGGTTGGTGGTAATTGAAGGGTTAAGGAAACTGCGAGGGGAGTAGCGAGGGGGTTTGGTAATAGTATTTTATTCCAGCTGTCCTACACGAAGTAATGACGAGGCAATTCCACCAAAGTTTTCCTACGCACAGCAGAACAGCAGTACTAATGAGACATCGTGCGAAGAATGCCGAAACTTTTTATTCGAGAGTTGCAACTCCCCGTTCATGGGTAGGGTTTGGGACTGTTTGCAAAGACGATGGTGCATTTAATGTCGTACATTACTTAGTACTTTCAGTGACCCTTATTTCATGTCACAATAGTGTGGTGCGTAGGCTATGAAAAAAAGATATGTTACGGTACCAGATAAAATTTGCAGTTTTAGGCTAGTATAGTTAGCAGGCCGAGAAAAATCTTTCTAGCAATATGATGGTTTTTTATTGTAATGTTTTCCTTCATTTCAACATTGCAAAATTTAATCATAATAGGCTATTGACAATTATCTTATAATTTCTCTGGTCTCGTTTCCCTTCGCTCATGTCATTCCGATCTTGTCACGTGGCACTCACCGTGACAGTAAAAGCTGCAAGTGAGATAAACAGCAGCGCTGCAGGTTTGCACGTCAATCTACAGAAACCTCCCTTCAGTGAATGTGACCAGGGAGTTGCTATTTGACATACCTGCCGCCAGGTAGTGCTTCCATGATATGAAGTACGTACACTGACATCTTTTTTATTGCACTCCCTGATTGCACACACAGGCTTAACTGTACACTCACACTCCATACGACCATACCATGTGTGGTGTTCATACTTTCCCCTCGCTGACCTACGGAAACATTCGCATCCTGCAGTCCGGTCAGTCACACCATGGAGCTATCCGTAGCTCCATGGTCACACGATCAGCGTCGTAATCGCTGTGTACCCACGCTACACTCGGTGCTGTACTGACTGATGATCATAGCATTGAAGCACGTAATGCCACGGCTGTCGCATTCACAGTATTACTTACATAGCCGTTTACTCTTGTGCACTGCTCAAAGCGCGCTCTGCCAGTGCCTGCATAAGCTCGTCATAAAGTATTTTTGTGGGACAAACTTATTTTCGGGGACAAACTTGTTTTGTTTGGAATTCACAAGGTTATTTTGGCATTCACAAGGTTTTTTTGAAATTCAAAAGGTTTTTGGCATTCACAAGGTTATTTTGGCATTCACAAACTTATTTTGGCACTCACAAACTTATTTTGGCATTCACGAAGTTATTTTGGCATGAATATTACTTATTTGACAGGAAAGAAGCAATTTTGGGGTAGTTTTCCCTCTGTGAAACTTCGAAAGAAGTTTTTTCTCTGTGTTAAAATTTGACATTCTTGCTAACTTAATAATTTACAAGAATTTGACATTCTTGTAAAATATGAATTTTTACGTTAACAGATGGTAAAGTTTAAGAGAAGTATGTCTCTATTTTTGGATTGCATTTTTTTTCGGTACGCTACATTGTATAAAGCACTTTTCTTCAAACATTTTTATATTTTGGTTTGAAATGAAAATTACAACATTTACGGCATGTACAAGATTAGGTTGCTTTCTGATAAAACTCCTTTTCCAATAACTGTTTTGTGCAAACATGTTTTTAAATTTTGGTACAACTTTCTTTTTAATTTTGTCTTTGCTACTAAAATCTTTTTATTTTATTTCTTTTCTTTTTCTATTCTTCTTTTCTTTTCTTTTCTTTTCTTTTCTTTTTTCTTTTCTTTTCTTTATTTTATTTTATTTTATTTTGGTCATGTTTTCCCTATAAAATTCTACTTTTTTAATAAAAGAATACATTTTAAAATTTGTTGTCTTTTTTGCCCCGATCGCCACCCATATTATACTTGCCATTTCAGTACTTTTTATTTCTATTCTTAGATGTTCTCGATAATGGAGCTCCGGCTGTGTACTGTACCTGCAATATGTTGGTGGCCCTGCGGATGTTTACTATTCTACACTTTCTGAGTGAGTTTGCGCATGATGCTTAAAGTGATGCCGTGAGTTTGCAAAAAGTAAAAAACATTAAAAAATCGAGTTTAAAATTTCAGTGATTCGTTTGTGTGACCCATATGAAAAGTAAGGGAGAAAAAATAAGGCCTGTTGTGCGAATTCCGGCAAAGGCCTGAAAATTTTCGTAAAAATAACGACTAAACTCGAGGAAATAAAAAATGTGCTGCGGACAAACACTATTCAGTCTCCTAACGAACATCAGTTGAGCGGACCAATGAGAACGAAGTACTAATGCATATTCACTAGGTGTAAACAGCAGCTGATCGACTTCGCACAACAACACAGGTGAACAAGACGTGTGTGTGGATATTGAAGAGGTAACGTTGACACGGTACAGAGTGCACGGTAATTCCACTACAGGCTACTATCCCGTTTTACTGTAGTAGCCTGACTTAGGCTATAGTATATACTGGCTAGTGGTACCTCTGTGTAAATTAAGCCTAAATTAGGCTAACGTTAGATGCTCTGCCTTTTATGTGCACTTACCATCATGTTTGACGTTCTTACTCGTGGCAATAAAAGAGATAGTGTTAGTGTAACTTTCGTTGTAAACCTGTAACGTCCAAATTCAAATCGGAACTGTAACGCGTACCAAAGAGTGGAAGACTGTGGTCTGTACTACGTAGTAAGAGGAAGCTACATTGAGTGTATACGAGTAAGTTAGTGTTATGAAGCAATTATCAAGAACATGCATTGTCTGGTCGTGAGCACTGATATAGTAGACATCAGTCGTGAGCGAACAGCTGCAGGCTACCGTAGAGATTGTCAGGCAGGAGTGGTACGGTATGTCTTTTTAACTTGGTGGCACCTCAATAACATTGCATATTCAACATCAGGTTCGTTGTAGGCGTGGTTTAATGCCGTATAATAAGGACCGTTTTTTGAAAAAGGCCTTCAAAATTTACCGATTTTATGCTGTTAAGGTTACTTCCCGAGACTATCACTATCATTTTGAGCTTTCAAATTGTATTCTTCAACTCTGTAAAGCACTCGTGGCATTTTTAAGAATAAAGAAAGACATAAGAAGAAGCAAAATCTTATGTTTTTCCTTTTTGCAAACTCACGGCACCACTTTAATACTGTGGCGGAACAACTCCCAGGACAATTGCCTCCTGAAAAATGCCACCAGGGCACTTTGTTATCCGGACATTTGCATCCCGGGCAATGCACACCAAGACGCATCACCCACAGGCCCGTAGTCAAGTGGGGGGGGGGCAGGGGGGCCAGGGGGGCGAAGCCCCCTGAAATTTTTTGGCCCCCCTAGAGAGTTCGAATTTTACCATTGACTTAATACATTTATACACATTTGCCCCCCGAAAAATTTTCGCCCCCCTGGAAAAATTTTCACCCCCTACAGTACCTTGCCTGGCTACGGGCCTGATCACCGACCATGCAGCAAACTTGGAATTTTCTTGGGTGAGAATTGTGGTGGACGTGCATGGGAAGGGGGTTGGGGACTATCCGAGCTGGTATTGTCCGGGATGGGAAAGTTTGTCCTGGTTGGAATTGTTCCAGGGAGACTTGTTAAGATGAAATTGACCTGGAGAGAATTGTGCGGGGAGTTATCTTTGAACCCGATCGAGAAATCATGGAAGCCATTTGCAATATATAGAGTCAACCTCCTACAAACTCTGCGTAGCGAATTCTGTTTGCTCGGCCCCTCTTTATTCAAAGCTTCCCAAACAGGCATATGACTGAACAAGGAGTATGCCATACAGCCGGTGACCTAGATGTTCCTACTATGCTCCTACCAAGCAAGATTCATGATTCTCCTTTACATGCGGCAACGACGTCACGTGGATCGCCATGCAGACTAAAGTCTTCTCCAGTTCAGGGGAAAGATCAGCTGACATTTATTTCCACAGCTGCTTCCGCTCATCTGTTGTCGATTAAATGTGACGTCATCAGAGCTGAGCCAGCAGGGTCGTGGAGTGGTATCCATGCTGCTGTACACCAATGTGTTTCACATGTGCGTGAGCTCGATGTACGTGACTCTTCTTCTCCGGGTACTCCGACATTCCTCCCACTTGGCATTTGGCTTGCAATTAAAACCAGTTGTGCGCCGAGCTGAAGCGCCCTCTTGCAGAAACAGTTAACTAGGGGGCTTTACTTTTGCTGAGCTAGCAGAGGACATTAATGTCGACCATTATCTAGCTATAAGAGACTCAAAGGAGCATACCTAGGATATACATGCACTCCGCTACGCAGGCCATCACCTCGGTAAAAGTGACATCATAATATAACAGTCTGTCATTTGGATTCAGTGCACATTCTGTTACCGGACAACCCCCTACCTCGAGACAAGTCCTACCAGGACAACACCCCTGGACAACTCCCACGGGACAACTCTGCCCGGAAAATTCTCAACCACGACAGTTCCAAATATTCTGGTGTCTGAGGGATTGACCAAAGCTGTCCCTTTAAAGCACAATTAATTACATTATTAATTACTCAATGTGTGGTATTCAGTTAGCGATGTTTTAGGCCTATATCAAATTAAAAGATTTTTTTTTTTCAATTTAGACCAGGGGTGGGGAACCTCCGGCCCTCGAGACCAAAAGTAATTGAACATAATCTAGTTTTAGCACACTGTGGCAACCGTTTACCCTGCTTCTACAGTACCACTTCTCAGGAAGGCCTATTTTGAGGTAAATCTGCTGCAAAACATCAGTATATAGCTAACACCCCGCATACACAATGTTACATGCCAACCGTTCTTTTATACATAAATCAGATGCAGAATCCTTGTACTTTTGGAGGTAACGGAATAGAAGCTTTGCGTGGCAGATAGGCTGCAATCCGCTATAACATTGTACAGAATTTCATTATCACATGTGCAGGTCTATCTAGTAGAATACGAAACTCAGTGGGTTTTTGTATCTATTCCGTTTGTTTCTGGAAGGGGAAGGGGTTTTAGACTTCTTTCAAAAGTGAATTAAACGTTAGAAAGTGGACAACTTTGCAATGTAACCTGAGGAACAGATAAAGTTGGTTTACAAACACTATGTGCCTATTCATTATTACTTCATACATAAAAGATAAATGGTCATATTGTGATACTTCTGGTCTGTATAGTCTAGCACATTCTATGTCATTTAAAGATAGTGGATGAATATTCTATTCCCTATAAATCATTACAAATCCTATAAATTCCTAGTACTTCGTCCTCAGTTTTTGCCTAGACTTTCCCCTAGACTACACCAGGGCCTGTTTGGGACCATCGACCTGCGCCCTATGATGGGAGCTTATTGCACCTACTGCAGTGTGTGTGAGGCCCACGAGTGGATTATGACCTTCAAAACGTCCGGTCAAAGAAACAAAAAAGGTTCCCCACCCCTGATTTAGACCCAAATATCAAATGAATGGCTAGAACATGTGGATGTCATCTATTCTCATTATTATGCAAAATTTTGCTCATTAATGTGCAAATTTATGCTGATGAAGTACGACGTAGTGCGAATTATGCGAATTATATTGTTTTATCTAATTATATTCGTTATTTGTGGGAGAGAAGGAGGAAGGGTATGATTTTTTCCCCGTTTTAATGGTATTCTAGGCACTATGCTCTCTTCATTGCTACCAAACTTGTCCCAATCGGACATTTTGACTCTGTTTTGATGTGCCCCTGTCTCTGTAAATGCTATTGACTCATACACAAGCAGGTATGCAAATAACCCCCGGCCACACTTTCTACCGCTCCACAAAGCCTGCAGTGTACCCACACATCTTTACTTATCGTTCTTGTCTGTGTGCGCACGAAATAGAAACACGAGCCTGCTCCGATGCTCTGTGAATATACCGTTGCTAAGACAACAGCAGGGCTATCGTAGTTACTGCAGGCTACTTTACATTATAGCTGTACACGCGCTTCACTGGGTGAAACCACAGAACTGTACACCAAAGTGTTTGGTCGACTTTGATTTGGTGTCGACGGCAGAATACAACTTTAAAGGCATCTAAAAAATTTACCTGTGTATAATTTTGTATGAAGGAAGCCAAAAAAGCAGTCACTTTTGCCGTATCATGAGGGGGTTTGGACAAAAAATTGGAAAATTTGGAACAAAGATTGCAAAATCGTAAACTTGAATCAGCTAGCTATGGCTCCAAGCTTTATACCATGGTTTTAGCAAGCATTTAGGCATAGGAAAAGTTGTTTTTGGATGGTAAGGGCATGCATGCTTTCCCACACAGGACTTTTTGCTCCGGGCCTAAGAGTTTGGTCAAATTTGTCAAAATTTGAATGTTAACAAAAAATTTCCCCAATTTTTTGGGAAAAATTTCTTTAACATAGACCCCCTAAGATTTGTCTTTGTTCTTGGACGTGGTACTTAAACTACTTAAAACTAAGCTTGTGTCATGAGAAAAGGGAAGATAAAAATGTGTGAAGTAAAACCCCAAGTGTGCTTCGGATCACAGGTGCCTACCAGGACAATTCCCCTGGACAACTCCCCAGGGACAATTCTCCCCCCCCCCGAAAATCCCACCCACAATATTTCTAAGTTTTCTGGTGAGGGAAGCTGTCTAAGGGATTGGGCCAAGCTATTCTAAGAATGGCACAAACAGGGGCGTACGGCCAGGAATTTGTCAAGGAGAGGGCGAAACCCATAGACACTCTCAGCGCTCCCCGCCACCATGAGTTGGCGCGAAGCGCAAGAAAATTTTGGCCTAAAATACCTCCCAGATCGTGGGAAATGGCACTCCCCAAGCCTATTTACCGCATAAAAATAGGGGAAACACTAGCAACATTGTAAAAACTAACATTAAAAAATACCAAACATATGCTCCAGGGTGGCGGGGACAGCTGCCCCCTTCGTTCCCCCCCCCCCTTGGCTACGCGCCTGGGCATAAATGGGTTTATGCGTACCTGTGCAGATCGCCAAATTGAGTATGTCAAATTCACACTTTAAATTGTAAAATATGTCATATGCCACAAACAATCGGGAATAATCGTATATTAATTTCACTTATGAGCATTGAGGTACTTCTGTGCGAAATTTAGTTGTGACTTTGTAACACAATCTAAGAACTCGAAAAAGCTCATATTTTGTCCAATTAGAGGACTGGTCTACATCCCCACCCCCGTTCCAGCTTCGTACCCTCTGTCTTATGCATAAGTATTGAAGGAGGGCAAACAGTTTTTTTTGACCGGGGAGAAACCTGTCAGTTTTGCCTGACATTTTTCAAAAACTCCATGAGAAATGTTTTCCCCTTATCCAAGGGAGCTGCAACCCCATGTTCCCCAGCCCCTACGCCTATGCGTTCATGTGTTTAGTCACCGTAGCCACTGACTAACTTCGTAAACAAATGGGCACATAAATTTCTTCATTCGGTTAGAACTTTCTTCAGGTTGGGGAAGTAATCAAACCCCACCCACAACTTGAGCGACAACATTTACAAATAAAAGTTTACAAACGATACAGTTACAACTCTGTAATATCCCGGGTGCGGGGACGACTGGGTGATGTTTACCGAGGTGTTAGGGGGTGGAGAAATTGTGTCCTCCAGTACCAGTATAGGGCGTAATACCTTTCTACCTCTAAAATGTGTACTCACCAGACGTGCCTAACACTGTTTTTGATATTTATGGGCATGCAGTGGCGTAGCTAGGATATTTTGTTTGGGAGGGGGGGGGGGGGGCTCGGAGGGCTGGAGATTTTTTGGGGGGGGGAGCTCCTATTTACTATCTAAGCGAAGCGCTACCATGAGTTGACGCGGAGCGTACCAAGAAAATTTGAGATTTTGATACATCCCTGATCTCCTTAAATGACAATTACTTGATAGCAGTCATCAAGAAGTGCAATTTTGGTGAAAAAATGTGAAGTTCGATTTCATTTTGTTCTCAAACACAAGTTTGTCACAATGTATTCGGCTTTATTGAAAATTATTCAAAGTGGAGTTATCCCGATGGATTTCAGTGGATTGATTGGAATGGAGATTTTTCCACAGCCAGAGTCTATCATTATCAAGTTGAGTAGCCCAGTCGAGTCAGATTTCAGTGGGAGAGATTGGGGGCTCGACGATTTTGAAGGGTATAGACACCCCCAGCCCCTCATAGCTACCCCACTGTGAGCATGATACCATTTGCCATCACTCTCCCGAAAGTTCTTCTTCCCGGTGTATGGTATATAGCTAATAGGCAGACGCGTAGCCGGGGGCAGGGACCGCCGCCCCCCCCCCCTTGAACATATTTGTGGTATTCTTTAATGTTTATTTTTACAATTGAATATTGCTACTGTTTTCCCTATTTATATGCGGTAAAAAGGCCTGGGAAGTGCTATTTCCAGCGATCTGGAAGGCACTTTGGGCCAAAATTTCCTTGCGCTTTGCGCCAACTCATGGTGGCGTTAAGAGTCTGTCTATGGGCTTCGCCTCCCCCCCCCCCTTGACAAATTCCTGGCTACGCCCTGCTAATAGGCATATCATGAACACCATATCATTTACACGACTCGAAGACCCAAAACACCTCCCAGTGGAATAAATTAAAATAACAATCACATCAGAAAAGATTAACCTACTTCCGTTGTTTCCTGGTTTTCTGTTTCCTCTATTGCTTTGTTTTGTAGATATTACGATATAAGACAAGCGAGCATCATCCATTTGTCCATATATTCCAGTCCGTTGTTCAAAAAGGTCTGTCGCACTTTGTTATAAATTAAACCGTTGAAAAATAGTGTGTCAAAACACTTATCGATTTCTAGTGCCCAGTGGTGGCGTCAGGACTTGCCTGACGGAACAGAGAGAAGCACCTCCGAATGCCCCGACAAAGTCGAAGTGCGCTGGAAGAATATGTCGAAAGCGAAATTGTTAGAATTTGGGTTTCTTATTGATAAAAATGAAAACTTCGATTTTATTTTAAGAACCTGCATTTTGAGAGAACATTTATTGAAACCGTCCGGACGAGTAGTTGCCTTCGGGAGTACATACTTTATCTTATCGATTAAGGAAGCCTATGAAACTGAAAAAATTGCCCCTTGGGGCAGACTTCCCTGAAGTTCCTGGTGTGGCGCCATCTCGACTTCCCCGTGATAAGTGTTAGTACCCGAGGGCGAAAATCAGAAGCTAGTGTACTTCATTACCAACTACATCGTGCTCATGAAGAGGTTCATCGGCGTTCAATTAAGGGAATGGGAGAGGAGGCTGGTTCCCACCCCGTCCCTATTGCACTTGAGTGGGGACGAAACCAATTCCTTGGGCAGACTATCGAAAAACACCGAAAATTCTGTCCAGAGAGGATTTTGGTCTCGTCTCAACTCCTCATCCGTTCTCTCAAAAAGTAGCACATGCGCCTTTTAGATGTGAGAACCTTCCTTTTCACATTAACAAAGCACTTGAATGTCCCAAAGGTAAATAGGGCTCCACAAGCAGGGACCTGCTGGGCAGTAGCGCAAGCATAGAATAAATGCAATTAAATAAGAACACTTCAGTGCATTACATTCATCATGGAGTGCATGGAATAAGACTTCGAATTCTGATAAGTTTCTTTCAAATAGCCTAATTCTGCAAATTATTAATCCGATTGCCGGGACACTATGAACAAAGTAACGGTTATATGCTCCCACGTGATCACAGATCTTGAGGGACCGCAGTGCCAAGGGTTTTGCCCGGTTCATCAACTTTATGCTGAGTCATTTGTATCAGAATTGGTCTAAAATGTAGATGCATAAGACAATGGACAGACCGGGGGATACAAGCTTCAATGACATAACGCGGATACTCTTTTAACAGAGATTACACACTCTAAAACATCCTGGTTAAATCCTGGTTAATTTAACAAGGATGGGGTCAATAGTTTTCCATACATTTCATGGTTAAAAGTAAAAAAAGAAATCTTGTTTAAATTTAACCAGGAAAATGTTAAATTCTTATCAGGATTTCTAGCCAGTCGTTAATTTAGCAAAGAATATGTCAATTTTGACTCGGATTTCCCTGTAATTTTAACCAGGAAATGTATGGAAAACTATTGACCCTGATCCTGGTTAAATTCAACCAGGATGTTTTTAGAGTGCAACTTCACAGACTGCAGATTATCAAAACATCAAAACTTAGAGCACTGTAATACAGACAAGGAAGAGCTTACTACATAGTCAAACATACAGTGTCATACAGTAGCTGAGATTTTTTTTTTTTCAAAAAGTGGGGGTGTGGGCAGTCAGTGTTTTGTGACCATTGCTATAAACCATGCATGTTCAAAAAAAAGAGTTGTTACTCTATCAGTGTAGCAGCTATCTGGTACTACCACAGACTCATGGAATTGCAATTGGACCATTATCTTACCGTTTTGGACCCTACTTTCAGTTGCGTGGCTGGGAGAGGGAGTAATGAGCTGAAGCGCCCCCTATTTTGTCAAATGTAAACCACGATGTCTCTCCAAAATCCTCTAAGTACTGCATTAATTGTTATAAAATTGTCAAAGATTCCATTTTGGCACCCAAAGCACGAAACGTGTTTTAAGCCAAAGCACAGGGCGTGTCCCCATAATTTCACTAAAACTGTGATGATTGTATAAGGGCATGCGTTCATGATCTGCCATTATCCTCACGACCTTGAGTCGCCTTGTGCCATGTGGCGTACGCATCGGCCTTTTGAGTCATATCCGTATACACGCCCCGATTGAATCTACAACCGCTGCTCTCGTCACTATCGGAGCGTCACTCATCATTGACCATTTGGGGGGGGGGGGGAATCAGGGGTACATAACGTTGGGTATGAATAGCCGTTATAGCCCCATCGTTTAATCCAACGATCTCAAATGGTGGTCATTTGATGGACCAAACGTTCGTCGGCGAAAGGGTCTAGGGGTAACAAATCCGGCGATTAGAGGATCTTGCAACTAAACGTTTCTTAGAAAAGTTCTGAGTGGAGTTATAACTATCATCTTATAAAAATACGCCCTCTCGTTGTAATGCATGCAAACGTGTACATCTAGTAGCACCTGGTATGGATTCTTACCTAAATCATGTCAGTAACTTGTCAAAATTAAATGATTCTTGTAAATATTGTAGAAACGACCATAAATTAAATTTAGCTTGTTAAGTGACGTAGTAATCTTCCCCAAGAAAATAATTTAACCGGATAATATGCACTTTAAAAATAGGTGGGTTAACTTTTACCCAAGTTGGGTCAGCATGCCACTAGCTAAACTATTGGGTATGGAATTACTCAAGTTGGTTACAAAATTACCCTTTACTTAGTGAAAATTCACCCAACATAGGTACTTTTTTGATCAACTTGTTGTAGTTCTTTACTTTAGGAGGTGGCATGCAGACTCAGCTGGGATATTATTATAAAGTGTGGATTTGGAATCGAAAATTCCAAAAGCGTCAGAATTAAAACTACAACAAATGTTTAGCACCAACATGCACGGAAGGCCTGGGAAGTGCTATTTCCTGTAACGTGGGGCATATACGACAAAATAACTCCTTGGTATACGCTATCGGTGCACTACAGTAATGCTGCGCTCCGCTTGGATGGTGTCATGATGATCCCTTTGGGTATGCAAAATATTTACAACACCTCGGTACCAATATTCCTTACCGAAGTACAAGCTTAGGGCTGAGCCTCTCCGAAAAGGTTGTTCTTGGGTCTGACTTACTGTGACCTTGAAAAAGGGCCGCGGTTTGGTAGATATACTTGGTGAGGGAGGAGCTTAAAGTGTAACTAAATTCCAAGACTCCAAGAATTTATCTTTCAGTGGTTGGAAAATAAATCTCATCCATTCAAATCCCATTGTCATAGCTTACTCCGTTGCTAAGATATAAAATGTTAAAATTTATCCACTTAATTTGAATTAGTCGATTGCGCAATAATTTGTGATGTCCTTCTTGCACAACTCAGATTACCTGCTTTTGTTTCCTATTAAAATTAAATTTTTTGAAATGACCTTGAAAATTTACTCTTTCCGTGCATAGCATATTGTTCAGAGAGGGTTTGTATAATGGTCAAGTCACCTTATAACATAAAGAAAATGACTACAGTTTGTTACAAGGTGCAGTAGCTTTCGGAAAAACAAGCAAAAACAAAGACGGTATTTTGAGCAGTACAAAATGACGTCACAACTTATTGCGCAATCTACCATTTGAAATTGAGTGAAAAGCTTCAACATTTTATATCTCAGCTCAGGAATGCCTTGTGAAAATGGGAGTTGAACCATTTGGATTCTTTTTTCAAGCGTTGTAACGTATATTTTGAAACTTAAGACTTTAGGTACACTTTAAACGACACCAGACAGCTGGTCCAACAGACGGGTCTCCTCTTTATCGCCACTGATAACGGAGAGAATCGAAAGTTTAATAATTTATGGCGTTTCTCTTGGTTCATTGTTAAAAAGTTCAATGCACTGTTTAGGCTGACCTCTGAACTCTATTAACCTCAGGCGCTCTGTGATAAAACGTTGAATACCACTCTTACGACCATATCAATGCCTCTATTATGTATGACCCTGCCCTCCCCTTTGAGAAATTTTGATTTTAATACAGTAGCAGCTGAAATGCAAATTATGTTATATAGAACTTTGGTTGTATACCCGTCAGCAATGTAACGGTGGCTTTTATTGTAAGCCTGTTCCTCAGTGTATTCAATACGTAAAACCAGAGAGGTACACTCGACAACCCCTCTGTAAAACCATCATCAGACCGTCCTGGGACTGTGGGAGTTGTGCAAGTATAGACGGCTGCCCATAATATGTATGTACTTAAGTATTTCAATACGTTATCTCTGTCAGTGGCATGGACAAATAGAATTTTGCAATCTTCTAAAAAAGTGAAGAAATCTCGATGGTTACGTCTTCGTTTTAGTAAAAGATGGAATAGCCTATATATTACACTACTCCAGACAATGCTTTGACTATACCGTACTAAATTGCAGCTATATAGGGCTACAGTTGTTTCTAACATAATTAGGGGTGTACAAAATGTGACCGTGAGGGAAGTTCGGTGCACGTACTAAACTTAAGTTCAAAATGTAAACTGACTAGTATAACTCTACCGGTCTGACGTGAGTTTACATCATAAAGGAGTGATTTGCCATCCAACGGGTAGTTCATCGGGTTTTAGTCCTGTTTGGGTGGTAAGCTTCTAGACTGCAATGACTGGACTAAGGTTCGAAAAGTTGCTGGGAACAAAACGATATGTGTTCCTATCTAAAGGGGGGTCACCATCAGCTAGCACTCAGGGTACGAAGAACAAGTTTGCTAAACAGCTAATTCCCATATGGACGGAAGTGACAGTTCCTAGGCCAGTCCCGTACCCAGACAAGGTACTGAAAGGGGGTGAGAAAGCTTCCAGGGGAGATTTTTAGGAGGTGGACATACTAAAATGCATTTAAGGCAATAGTAATTTTTGATCTTCAAGGGGGTGAAAATTGTTCGACCGAAGGGGGCTTCGCCCCCCCCCCCCTTGGCTAAGGGCTTGTCCCATGCCTTGTAAATTGCGTCATAACATTCTACATCTTGCCACCTCATGTTTTAAAAACTGATATTACTCCTTTAAATTATAAGGTAGTTCAAAATTTAAGTGGTTATATCAGGTAGTCCTGCCATTGAAGGTAACATCACCTTGTGCTGGCCGACAATAAGACGTAGAATTGCCTTTTAAGATTGCTATATGGTATTGTTGGCTCAGGTTTTTATTAAACTAAGGTAGGCCTAATTCATATTTTATAAAAGCACGCTTGACCATTCATCATAAATTTACACCCCAACGAAAAAGTTAAATTAGAAAAACAAAAACAGATAGGCAAAATCAATTATTTTGGGAATAGGACTTGCAGTCATTTTGTACCGGAAAAAGCCAGAGATATGAAAAGCATAATCACGGTCATGAGTATGATGGAGCCTTGTGGCCCAGGCGTGTGGCCCAGGAAAGGGACAGAGGACAGTTCCCCCAGAAATAAGTTTGCCACGTAGAAAATAAAAAAGTTACCATTGCCTGTGTGTATTTAAGTATATCTCCGTCGCCCCTGCGAAAACATTTCGCCCGCTAAAAGCTACCTCGCATTCTTTGTACCTTTTAGTACCTTGTTGGGCAACGGGGCTGTTCAGGACTTGAACATACGCTTCACAAAACTGCATTAATTATTAACGGTATTGATGGCGATCTTATTATACGGGAAAAGCTGGTCCATACAGTCTTTGTTTCAACATACTCAGGCTACGTGGATAACTTTCCATGGCAGATAGTTCTAGTGAAAGCTGGCGCTCTCCCAAAAAGAAAACCCCGGGCAAACGATTAACAATTATTGCATTGAACTTGCTGTCTTAAATGTAGGCCCAGTACATAATGACTACTTGTAAGATATGGGTTTCCAACTGATCAACGTGCAACAGACTGCTTTAAAGTAATGTGTAGGCATTTCAACCTACCGCAGTATCCCCCGTGAAAAGGTACAAGTTCTCTGCTAAGATTAAAATGTTCTCCCTTTCATGGGAGTTGAACGTGTTCTGTCAAACCTGTAAAGATACCATTGTAGAAGCATGTATCTGTGACACATATGTGGGGGGAGGGGACAGGGCACGTAGGGACTGTAAAAATGGGTATCAACTAAAATTATTATTTGTAACTAAACTAAATAGTTTATTTTTTAAAACCCTATTCCACAATGGGGCGGGGGCACGATAATCAAAAGATAAACGGTCGCGCCTACTGCAAGGTATAGTCCTGCAGATCTTATTGAACAGCCTGCGAAGAATATTTTCGTCCACTCGTTTTATTCAATAAGAAAATATTCAGAAGAAGAAATGTCTTTTTGTTTTTGTTTTGAGGCTTTGACACGCCAAAAGGCCCACAGTATATATGATGATCACATTAAACGATGTCTGTATCGCAGTGCCTGTAAATGATAATGATGCCTTTGAGTGATAGATAAGAACTACTTGATTCATCGAAATGAAAGAAAAGAAAAACTGAAAAACTTTTCTCAAAGGCAACAAATCTCGCCCCAAACAGTAGGCCTAAAAATTCTCCCAGTTAAGTTTACTTTCTCCTCCAGTTTGACCAAAGAGCTGTGTTGTACAACTCCCAGACAAATCAACAATAGCTTGTACAGAGAATGAATTCCCTAAGGCCATAGCCACACAGGCTATGTATGTGTGTAAGCTGTCTGAGAACACTACCCAGCGACAATTAATACTTCCTTTTCCTTTCTGCCTTTAAAGCTATGATCAGAATTGGAATAAAATCGCAAATCTTTGCCCATTTCAAAATTTATGTCCGAGAAGTCAGGAAAGGAGGTGCAGGATTTCGGTTAAATTCTCCGAAGACACTGTGAAGAGTCCACTCAGCCACTCATTATTCATTGTTACGAAATCTTGTGTACGCTAGTTTTCGTGTGCTGCCCTCAGTATCACACATTGTAAGCTACGAATTACAATACGGGGAGTACTGCAGTATCTAGGTCAAAGATCGACTTGTCACGGACTACCGGTAGTATGTCATTCACGTGTTCCTCTTTATTATAGGTGTGGTCACTACGGGACGTGGGGGATAAGCTTCTCCCCACCCCAAAATTATTACGTCCCCGTGACTCCATGCTGTTTACAAAACAGCAGAATTGATGCAAGTTTACGTACATGGAATTTAAATTAGGGACACAGTTACAGGCAAGATATTTTGCAATGTGATGAACTTATTACAGATACGATAGCATTACAAAACATACCGGAAGAATATAGGCCATAGCATTCGTGACTACGATATAGCTGCATAAGAATTTAGCTGGTGTGGAAAAGAACGCCCCCAGTTTACCACAACCCTCTCAGAGGCCTTCCCCTGGTTGCTCCCATATATGCAAAGGCAGAATATGTGTATTGCCATTATTCAACCTTATATTTTGATGCCCCCCCCCCCCCCCCCACTCCACACACACACCCGTACTTCCAGAAAATACAGGTTTTGAAACAGAGACCTTGATATTTTTCCGATTAAATATAACAATCAAACGGGAAGTCAATACTGTTGTGGAGAGAAGTGTATTATGTCCGGCTATAGATATTGAGACAATCTACCCTGTTTAGGACGATTTATACTTTCAAATTTTTTAGTGCTATAAATCTATAAGAACCATATAAACCCACCCCAACTCTTCCGGGACAATCACGGACATAGAACTGTTCAACTGACATAAAGTAATAGCGTTATACTGAAGTATCAATCGGCCTTCAACCGGTCTTTAGGCCTGCATACCTTAATTCAATATATTAACCAGTCAATTTAAAGTAAAAGACACCGAAAATCAGAACATTCCTCAAGCTCCGGGTTCATGGAAACTAAGGCTTAGCAAACAATAAACAACTAAGATTAAACAACTTTACAGCCACTGGAAAAAATTTTTCGTAAAACGCTTGTAACCCTTAAATTACGACGACGGCGATTCGAAGGTAAGAAATTGAAATGCAGATTAGCAGGGTGAATCGGATCTTTCATGATTCCTTCCATTTTCTTTGTAGTCTACTTCTTTGTATGGATCAAATCTAGTGATGGAAGTATAGTACCGATGATCTTTTCCCCAGACCGAATTACAGGAGAAAAATATGTATACATCAGATTTGCTGACACGGCCATACCAGACAATAATTGAAGTATACAGTAGCACGCTTTCTATAATTGCACGATAAAAGTTGATTAGAATAAATTGATTAACCCCATAAACTTTTAATTTACGTAAAAAGTACAGGGGCCGATTGTCTTTTTTTTTCAGAATTTCAGCGGAGTTCACAGTACAAGAAAAAAGATCGTTAGAGATGAGCGTTCTGAGAAACTTGAAAGAAGAAACTGGCTCAACAACAATACCATTACTTGAAAGAGGGGGCATGGGAGTGTTAATCTTAATCCTTCTGAAGTCAATCACCATTTCTTTTCGATAAAGTCAGCATCAAATTATACTCGTCACACACTGAGTTTACAATGAACTCTGTATGAGCGCGGTTATGGGACTCGTCATTTTGCGGTTTAAAACCGGTAACCGTGGCATCATCAGCACATTTCACAACCAAAGTTATACGATGATCTGCTTAGCATGACGGGGCAGTGCTTTCCTGGTAATTTCATGTTTGTTTGGGGTCTACCGTCTAGTTCCAATATAATTTCTCTGGAATGTTATTTTGATACACAGGCAACACCATGTCACGTTGGGTTGACCAGCGTGACCTCCGTGCGACTTACGGATTGACTTGATAGGAAAAAAGACCAGTGTTATGAACAGGGAGTTGTCAACCGAATGAAAATACTGAGGTCGTCAAAAGTCCCTTTGGCTGTTTGGACCCTGGAGGTATTAGTTCCCTGTCAGAACTGAGGTCTGTGTATCTTGTCAAAGCCACACAGTAATCTTGGCCTTGCTCTGGGATAAGAAAGTGAGCACGAAGGGGTTTATCGTCTACTTCATCTTGGGAAGGACTGGGCCAGGAGGTTTTATCCATTGCCATGGCATTGTGTGTCACCAGGGAGTTGCGAGCAACTCATTGTTTGGAAGATGTCATATCCGGTTAAATATTTTCAAATAGGCTACTAAAGCCTAAAATTAGCATAATTCCCCACCCCCCACCCCGTCCAGTCTGACACAAAAAACCTTACTCTACGCAACCACCATGACTATCTTCCGTTTGTACTTTTCTTCAGAGCCAAGGGCGTCAACAGCTTCTAAAACTGGATAGGCCTTGGCGCGGGGATGGGGGGGGGGGGGGATCTTGAAAATAACTTTTTCAAGCGCGAATCGCAGGGCGAAGCCCTAAAATGTAACCCCGGGACAAATTAAGGGCCTGCACGGATTTGAAGGACAGTTGTTGTCTAATCTGAGGCATTTCCCGACGGTTTTAATCCATTAATAATGGTTGTTTCTCCAATTTGCCAGTTTGATTCAAGTTCTTTGAATAAGCTAATTTGCAAGCTATGGAAATAAACATGTGCCTTCGTTTTTCATTAGGGTTCTGGTAAAAAGTGTGTCTGTTGGCGTATGTGTAGGGGAGGTAACAATTTCCCCACTTCCAAAAGTTGGGGAGGGTATGTCCCCTAGCCATCCCCACCCGTTGACGTCTATGTTAGTTAGATGGGATTTAACGACATACCAACACGAATGTGTTATATACTGTCAGCTAGATAAAAAGTTAAAGTTCAAATACGGTTTCAAATACGGTTCAAGTTCAAGTTCGGTTTCAAATACAGTGCAAATACGTTCAAGTCCTTCCCTTTAGTCGCCTCTTACGACAGGCGGGGAATGCCGTGGGCATATTCTGCAACCCATAGGCATAGGAGGCGGGGGCTGGGGGCTGCAGCCCCCAACCAAAAATTTTCGTGAAAATTCGGACAAAATGCTGAGAATTTTTCGGGCACGTACTGAAAGAAAAACAATGCAATGATGTAGCTAAAGGGTATTAATAGTTTAAAAAACTTCCTTGTTAATTAAAATAAAGTTCTGATTTGAATTGCACCAGCACCTATATATTCCGTATTAATTCATTAGTGTGTTTTTTAATGGTTAAACGTATATTATGATTATCAGTGGTGTATTTGAGGGGCCATATCGCCATGCCCCACCCTCACTGATGCTGATTTTTTTTCTATCTAAAATACGTTAATTTTTTAGCACAAATTTTACTTCAAAGGTAACATATTTGGCACCAGATGGTATGTAAGGACACCTAATTTTTCAAAAATTTACAAAGAGGAGGGGGTAATGCCATTTTTTTTAGTACCTAAAATACGTAAATGTTTTAACACAAATTTCACTTCAAAGGTAGCATATGTGGCACCAGATTGCATGTAAGGACACTTAAATTTTCAAAATTAGGTGACCCCTCCCCCAGGCCGGCGATCACCGACTTCGGCCAAAATTAAAACCAATAAAAGAAGGTAGTAACACGGCGAATTATTGTATGTAATTGGCATGGGGTGTGATAAGCGATGCATGCCTATATGATATGCACATTAACATGTCGAAAGTGCGTGGAGCGCGCGGAAAATTTGGGATATATTTTTCGGGCAAGTCGTTCCAACCCCCCTCCCCCAAATCATTTGGACTTGTTAGCCTATGCTACAACCCCCAGCCCACAGGGGGCACTGAGCAAATACAGGTGCACCTTGCCCAAGGGTTCCCCGGAGGCAGTTGTGGCAAAGGGTAACCTCATTATCCCCACGTTTAAACAAACCACAACCGGATGCAGTTTAAAGTCCTACCCAGGACGGGTTGACGTCTATGTTCAGAGCATTCACCCAATGGAACTCTTGGTCACCCCGTCTTTGATTTTAAGAGATCGCTTTCCTCGATATAACCCCTTCTTAAAGTTTCTAAGTTCTTGATCACATTTTGTACAGTACGTAAATGTAAAACATTGTATAGTCCTGGAGCTACTACCTGGACCAATTAAGTAGTAGCTCCATGGTATAGTACACAATGTTACACATATTTTACGTACCTTTTCACTGGTACCCGCAGGCCGCTCCCCGGCCCCCGAAGCAAAGTTGAAATTGAAAATAAAATGTCATGATAGGAACAAACCTATAGCATTTCCTATCCACTTTATCAAACAATAATTTTGTTCTATAGGCTAATGGTTCTGAATTTTGCAATACCAAATAAAGCGAAACATAGGCCTTACTAACATGCTTGTAAGGTATTAATTATCGGTGCGCTTCGCACGCACCAATCGTGGTCTTGGTATCAACATGTTTCTATTGAAAACCTTTCGCATCAGGTGTCTGATAGGTACCACTTTCTCACGAACATATCGACGCAAAATTTTGACCAGTGAGTACCTTTTGTAACAACGCCCTAGCAGAATGAAGTATTGCTCCACTTTCCAGGGGCACCGTTTAATTCATTGAACATGAGACCCAGGCTCTAAGGGCAAAATCCCGGTTAACTTTGTTTGTGGCTCGAGAGCGTTTCCTAATGAAACCAGAATGCCAAACATTCACCCTCGCAAATCTAGAGGGCAAACATAATGAAGAGAACCCATATAGATATGTACACAAGAAATCATTGGAGATTTGTTGACGCTGAAATGCTGAGTCCGGCTTACGTGCTTGTTTTAAAATGTATATTCAGTAAAGGGTATGATCAGTTGTCACGTGAGGTAGGTCCTACTTTTCGCATACCTAAATTCCACTTGAGTACTAAGAAGATTCTCATATGGCCATGGACACAGTGAGCAGGGGAATAGGAGGGGGAAAGCCCCCACTTCCGTGTTTATTCCCTTTGTGAAAAATGCAAAAAACAAAAACAAAAAAAAAAAACAGGATCCTTAAAATTTACACAATATGTTGCCCCTAATTGCATCTAAGGACCCTAAATATCCCTTAAATATTTACAAATTTGCCAAAGGGACGGACTCCTCCCTTTACAGTTTAGACCCCTCCCCAGGACGGTGATCTG
Source organism: Holothuria leucospilota (assembly GCA_029531755.1). Classification (NCBI taxonomy): domain Eukaryota; kingdom Metazoa; phylum Echinodermata; class Holothuroidea; order Aspidochirotida; family Holothuriidae; genus Holothuria; species Holothuria leucospilota. The sequence continues at coordinate 35,198,169 of CM055961.1, read as the reverse complement.
AAGCAATTAACTTTCAGGCCCCAACTAAGGGCTGATTCCTACACCATGTATGTGCCCAAACACAGGCACACCTCCCTATGAATTATTGCACAAAGATGAAGCAAGAAACAGAAGACTAAATAAAGCTGAAAGGAAAAAAAAGCGAAGAACAATCAGGGTACTTGTGGGATGGATCATAAACTATTGTCTTTCTTATCGACCGCATTGGAGTAGAGAGATTTCTCCACTGCACCACAGTACCCCATATCCTAAGGCTAGTGTGAAAATTATATAAACCCACCGCAGCCAAGCTTCACGCTTGCCAATTTTCAGATGATTTAAATTAGCATGCGTAGAATGCACCAGGGTCATGCCTGTGAAGAGGTTAAGTACCTTTTCTTTTCTAACAATGGAAATCGTAGAAAGATTTAGCCGTCACTTTTCGCTGTCTACGGAACAACAAGAATTTGCAGAGAAGGCCTGCACCCACGGGGGTCCGCAGGAAAAAATTTAAGGGGGGAAAACTTTTAATTGATCAAATCAGGGGAAATTTTACTCCCAGAAAAGAACTTAATTGCTAAATGTTGGCGCCTTTTACAGGGGTGTAACCAGGAATTTGCCAGGGGGTGAAATCTGTAGGCAAACTATCTAAGCGTAGCGCCACCATATTTTGAAAGCGCCAAGAAAACTTTGGCCGAAATGCCTCCAAGATCGCTGAAAATGGCACTTCCCAGGCCTTGTGAGTTGCATCTAATCATTTTCTATTTTGAAAGCTCATGTTCTGGAAATTTTCTAGCGGTATCATAAAAAATGTTGATCGCTGAAAATGGCACTTCCCAGGCCTTGTGAGTTGCATCTAATCATTTTCTATTTTGAAAGCTCATGTTCTGGAAATTTTCTAGCGATATCATAAAAAATGTTGATGTTACTTTTTCTTCAAGTTTTTTTCAAGTTTTTGATTTTCCAGGGGGGCGAGTACCCCCCTTGCGGACGCCCATGCCTGCACCATGATATGATAAAGAACGCAGAATGCTGACCTATAGTAATTCATTCGTTCGTTTATTCCGTCTACACAAATTATAAATATAGGCCTTCTTTAGAGGTACATGCAGTATAAATATAGACAGGTTACTAGAACAAACAAAGCGTTTAACACGCTGGGAACCTATAACGCAAATATTGACTTATGAACACAGATAGGAAACTTAGAAAAGAGAGAAAATAAGGAACAAAGAAAAAAATAAGTGTCCTAGACCGACATGTGAACGAAGTCCCTGGAAGTCTGGAAGTATAGTATTTTTCCACTCCACTTGATAATTCTTGACCTGATTTTTGAAAGATGAATACAAAGTAAGTTTACTTATGCCACTTGGAAGTTTTTTGTAATTTGAAGCAGTAATTGTTTGAAAAAAAATACCATACATAAAGAAAAACCGAGTGACTAAACAATTATCGTTATTCTTGGCACATATGAATGTAATCAAGCTAGGCTTAGTGTGAACAATGTTAAGGAAAACATTTACAATGTTGTTAACGTCCATTTTTGAATACCACTTATTTTAAGTATTCCGAGGCTATAACCAGACGCGGATCCGGGGGGGGGGGGGAGCTTTCCCAGGCCTCATCCCCCCTTTACGCCAAATCAACAATAACAAATACGCGAAAATTGGTATAATGATAATCTATAGGAAAATATTCAAGGGGGCTTTCAGCCCCTCCCCTTTTCGAAATGTCGGATCCGCGCCTGCTTATTTAAGTTGAAAAGAGCCTATGTCTGAATGTTGTCATTTGTAAAATTCTATTATTCTATTTTGGAAAACTTGCAACGTAGCTGGCATGTAATATGGCTGGTATTTCACTAAATTATGTGGCTGGTGTATACTATATAGTCCTTAGTATTAGTATTAGTACGAGAATGGAGAACGAAATCCTTCCATTACCTCTCTGTGCATTCGCGTGGCTGTGTCTGTTGTGTTTGCTTAAAACGTTTTACAGTATGGTAATTGCGTTGCAACAGGGTCTCAATAGGACTACAATCCAGGCTAACAATTGGGTCAGTGGAGCATTCACATAGGAATTGTGTAGCTTAGAAAGCGAATGCTGGAGAAAAGCTCTAATATTGAATTGAGAATATCGTTACTCGGGCACAATTCATTCAATTTGATCAATTTGGTATCAGTGAAGTGGAAATAAAGTGCAGAATAAGTCTTTAAGTGCAAGCTTACTAATTGCCCTACCTGACAAAATAGGGAAAAGTAGTAATGAAAACGAAAATTACATACGAAATAACCTGATATATATATAGATTGCATACTGATGGCACAAAATAACGCAATAGCAAATCTATGCTTTCTAAGCTTTTCACGGTTTACTATGTTCCAAGTGTAAATATTCTTCTGCATTAATCAAATCGCCCGAACGTCTGTGGATTTTCAATAAAGTTTGAAACTTTGGGTGGGTTTTATTGAAAAGAAAAATAAAAATTTGGTTTTTAGCGAAGAATCTGCCAGGTTAGTCAGTAAAAGAAAAATCAAGTAACTCGTCGGGGCTTCAGATCTCTCCCTTGGGAAATTACTTCCTCTATTGACACATTAAGACTCCCGACGAAATTCGAGCATTTCCTGAGGGAAGGGGGTACAGGCAGCTATTTTTCAACAGGGGGGCCCATGGCTCTCGACCCCCACCTGGCACCACTCTTGATCGAAACACAGTTTTGCTTCGAAAAGTTTAAACTGCGACATACTATGCATTAAAAGCAGAAAGTTATAAGGAAAAAGATCAAAAGCCATCACATTGCGAAACCAGTTTTACTTTGGCATCGAAATTCGTGTACATTTGGGACACCTGTACACTGGTATGTGAAGGTCCACTATCGCACTAACCGGAGTAAGGGTTGGGTAAGACAAACGGCCCGTACGCCTGGGATGCCAGCCTAGGAGGGATACCAAGATTAAAAAAAAACAGAAACATTTTTAAACGATGAAAAAAATATCGTTCGTTCCAAGATTTGTCAAAGAAAGCATTACCTTCCATGAATGCCAATGAACAATACGAAAATGTTCTTTAAGGGCATGAGGTGCACCCTCCCTTTACACCCAGCAAAAGACACCCCATCATTTACCTAGCATAAAAGATGAAAAAAGAAACACCGGTTTTCACAAAAAAAATGAGAATTTCTAAAGAAACGATAAGTTTAAAGCTCGGCTAAAGAATAGCAATTTTTTGTACCTTCTGCCCGCAAATTACGACAACAAAATTGCTCAAAAAGACCCTTTACAGACAGAGTCCAAAACGACCCTAAGCCTTTAGACCCAGCCAAAAGGTTATAAGCATTCACCAAAGCATTTTAGCTTATAGCTTTGCTGAATATGTGAAGAGTGTATCTAAAACATGTGTTTCAAAATAAACAAAATGAGAAATAACCTGCATCACAAGTAAAGAAAAAATGGAGGATTGGGGTTCGTACCACAGTCGACAATGTGGTCCCTATTTAGAAACCAGGGCACCTTTGGTGTCGCATTCTGCACTGAGAAAAAAATGGTGTGAAAGTTAAGCCAAACATGGATGCTGATTTTATCTCAAATTAATTGTTGATGTCCCTCTTAAATTAAAGAGGTCGAAAGCTTCAGTTATAGGTTACCCTGATAATCAGTCATGTTCAATTTCATGCGGCACCTTCTCAAAGGTCACCCTGAGTTGCTTCAGTGATAAGGTGATTTGGAGTTTGAAAACCAGCTGGCAGCATCAACCTACGCACTCACGAAAGCATGGTTCTGCCTTAAGCCATTGTTTAAGGAATAGAGGGGGGTAGGAGCAGCCATCCCCAACGGGGGCCCTTGTGGCTCTCGACTCCCACCTGGGGCCACCACTGATCAAAAAAAAAAAACAGTTTGTGCTTAAGGTACCCCGAAAATCCGTCTTGGTCATTTTTCGTGGGCACCTTTTCAAGGCCACCCTGAATTGTTTCATTTATAAAGTGTTTTGAAGTTTACAAAATCTGCTGGCAACATCAACCTACGCACTCACGAAAGCATTGTTCTACCTACTGACCTAAGCCACTTTTTAATGAATAGACGTGAGCGATGTAGCTAGGCAACAGATATCAAATTGGTACCATCAATTCAGGAATTTGAACACCTCACTGATCGAATAAAGAAAAAATATACCATGTGAATTTAATCACTAGCTGAAAGTTGGAAATCGTCCTGGCATCCTCTGTTTATGTGCTTCTTAAATTGTTGCGCAGATTACGCTTGTTATATCTCCCTCCAAACAACTCCTTCCATAGGCGTAGGAAGACATTCTCGGCTGGGGGCTCAACGTCGCTTTGGGCCGCCGTCCTGGGGATGGGGTCTAAGGGGAGAGAGTGACCCCCCCTTTGGAAAGCTTTTGAATTTTTGAGGGTCCTTAGATGCAATTTGGTGCAACAACGTAATGGGCACATTTTTAAGGAAAAATACTGCAAATTTATGACACTTTTACAGAGGAAACAAATAAGAGGTTTTCGTCCTTGAGTTGGGGCGGAAACATACTTCACCCCCACATTTTTCACCGGGGGTTAAGCCTTCCCTCGCCTACCTCCTACTTACTGTCACGGGTCGGTTTAAACCTGGAGATAAATATAAGTGGCCCAAACGGCAACAAACTAGAAAAAAAAAACTGGTTTTGTGTTTAATTAATATATTTCTTCGTCGGGGTCTTCCGACGTTTCTTCCGGAAAAATATTATATATATATATATATATATATATATATATATATATATATATATATATATATAACACACACAAACAAGCATGTGGAACGATACTTTTACAGCGTCTACGGTCTATTGCACACCCACGTCTACGTTAAAGGCGGAGCGGTCCGTATAGTGCGACCCGTCTAGGTGTAGGCAGCCCAAACTTAGAAACGGTACGTCTGGCCCTGTAAATCCATAAAACAATGTAGGTGCGGGCCACTGTGCTTATACAGTTAAGCAAGAGAATTATTTTACTCTAATTTGCAGTTTATCGCATAGAAAGGTTCTCGTCAACTACTTAAATAATAAAGCAATACTTACAGGTACCCGGAGGGAAATGTACGGCGCTATCCTGGTGAGGGAAGTTACAACACGATACAGCTTACTTCACTGGCCTAATTACGTTTGAAATTGGCTCGGCGTGAGCACCGTCCTCGCTGACCAATACTTAGTTCGCCCGTCTCCAAAATCCTTCAAGGTTGGCGTTGCATCTCAAAACTTTTAGTTTCCCTCACCAGGATGCGTGCTTCCTCGTTGCAAGATGTTCGGCAACTGCCCTGCACACCCTGCAACTCCTTCCAGGGTCCTATGGAGATTACGTAATCAGATGAGTAGAAAATTTAGCAGCCGTAAAACACAAAATGAATATTCATAAGGAGTGTTGTCTAACTAAACTGTGACACCCACCGCTTCCTACGCCTATGACTCCTTCCTGATTTGCAACAGCAACAGTTTCCCACGTAATTGTTAAATTCCCATGTGACTTACCTCCGAGATTAGCCTAATAAATGGTGGGGTACCCCAAAGTGACCGAATGTCCAATACTGAGGGAGGGTTTAAACCGTGTCCTTGTGTGTTTGTGCGTATCCAATTATGTTTCAAATATATTTCCTAAACATATTTAGTTCAAATCTGTTAGGTAGGTAAAACATAGGGTAAATTCTTGTATTCCTCAGACTTTCAGGAGTAAAGGTCAAAGTTCAGATATCAAAGTTAATTTTTGTAAAAATCAATTCTTGCTATTACTTTCATGGTAAAACATTGAATTGACATGAAAACTTTACAGATGTAATGGAAATGCCTTTTACTACCAAACGGTGAGGTGACCATGGAAGCAGAGGTCAAAGGCCAAGTGGTCTAAGGTCAAATATATATGTGAAGCACAATTGTGTGTCAAAAAATCCTCCTAAACGGGTGCAGTGATTTTCTTCATACTTGGTGGGGAGACACCCCCGGGAAGGAAATTGTGTCCCGCAGAGCTCTGAAGTAGTTACCGTAGTTAGTTAAGATTAGTTAGATAAGATTTAACGACAAACCAACACGAATGTATTATATAATGTCAAAGAGATAAAAAAAGTAAAATTTAAATACGGTTTCAAATACGGTTCAAGTTCGGTTTTAAATACAGTCCAAACACGGTGCAAGTCCTTCACTTTAGTCGCCTCTTACGACAAGCGGGAAATATCGTGGGCATATTCAACAACCCCCAGCCCACAGGGGGCGAGCTCTGGAAGCAAAGGTTAAAAGTCAGTTGTCACACGTGGAATTTTGAAAAAAATCAACTTTTGGGCAAACACAAGGGAAATCATACTAATGTAGCGCTTTAACGACCAAAGACAAACCAAAGAGTATGTCCTTTCAATATGCGATATACCGATTACCGGTATGTAGCCTATCATCCAGGTCGTCCTAGAGGCCGAATTGGCCCATTCATAACTTCATGCATTTCTCGAGATACCCCGTCGCATTTGAAAGCACCACAATTTCTAGTATTAGTGAACTTTAGGCAAACTAGTGTGACATCAAAGCCCTATAAATGTAAGGAGTGTTTTGTCTTTCTATAAAAAATCAATGGTATTCTTAAACATTCTAGTGCAATGCTGCAAAATCAAATTCTATGCAAAACCTCTGTCAAAGTCACACATTTGTCTTAAAATAGAAACTTTGCATGGGTCACTGAGGTAATGACGTCACTACCGGCTGCTTCAAGTCAATTTCCTGAAATAATATGGTATAAATTGAACCTTAATGTCAAATACTATTTACTGTGCATATGAACTGAAATAACAATCATAATATTCAGTTCCCAGAATATACGTTTGACACATGACGTCACAGGATCATAGAAACTGAAAGGCGCCCTCGGTAAAAAGGAAAGTTTCACCATGTATTTTACACGTGGCCAAAGTTTTTTGACACTTTTCTTGTTAAAATTAACATGATGGAATTTTAACCCTGTCATAGCTTCATTTATCTTTGTCATGTGTGCTACTCTTCTGTTTTTTATTATCAAAACAAAATCTGTCTAAACCATCCAGCAACCTTTGACCGGTTAGTTCTTAAAACCACACAACCCCACAACCTATGACGTCACCTTGGTTGACATCATTTTCGGTAAAAGACCGTGCTTCGTGGGGGTTTTAGTAATCCTATATATGGTCATTACTAAAACTCCACGACCCACGACCTTTTACTGAAAATGATATCAGCCAAGGTCGTGGGTTGTGGGTCGTGGGTCGTAGGCATTGGGTTGTAGGGGGTTAGAACTAACCTCTTTGACCCTTTTCCAACTTGATCTTTGTTCAACGACCACTGCACAGAGTATACGGATTACAAGAAAGTCAAATCATTCTCACTTTTTGATAACACCATGTCTTAGTTTTAGTGAAGATTATAAAATCTTTAATTTTCAATTTTTTTACTGACTTAAAGGGATAGAGCAGTCACCCGAAATTTGTGCTGAAAAATTGGCAAACTCTTACAAATCTCCTCTCATTTGCCTTACAACAAGTACCTCTAAACACGTTTTTAACATAAATATCTGTAAACAAAAGGTAAAACATAGGGTTACTTTCCATGAAGTTAAGTTTAGTAACCATAATGTTGTCACATAATTCAAAAAGCCATTTATGAACCAAGATATAGGTGTACACTTATTATAACGGGGTGACTGCATTGTCCCTTCAAGTGTAATGTCCTTTGCTGGGAAGACATGTCGAAAAGGCAAAAGCAATTTTAAAAGTAATAGGACGATATCGTTTAGCTAACTATTTCGCAAGTATTAAATGTATAGCACAGTAGAAACGCACGTCCTGAGTAGACACGCAGCCAGACAAGTTACCGAAAGGGGCGAAATAATTTCCTCGAGAAGAAAAAATTCGGGGGGACAAAAAATACTAAAATGCATCAAGGCAGTGTTAATTTTTTGTTAATTTTTTGTACAGTTTTCCAGGGGACTCCACCTCTGCCCCCAGGGTACCGGATTGGTCCTGTGAAAGGCAGAACGAACAGTAATCAAGAAGATGATGACATTCATGTATCATGGTTTTTGTTTAATAAAACAAAAGCGTCTTTTCATAAAATCTTTCAATTAAATTATCAGAGTAATAGGACTTGTACCCTGCGTAGCTGCCGTCCGTTGCTATATTTCCACGCAGTCTTTCATAACGAAAAACCACTGTCCATGTTAGGTCACATGACCTACATACATCACATATTACATTACAGCACTGCGTGATCGCGAGTGATCTTTAGGGGTAAGGCATTTAGGACGAATTGGGCGTGTGTCTTCTCGATCCTTTCATTTTTAGGAACACTTTCTTCTGTGCTTCGAAAATTTCTTTTGCCTTTTCGTAAATTAATAACTCAAATTGAATAAGACGCTGTGTCTCCTGATCTTCCATAAGCTCACGCTTGGCAGCCATTTTGCGAGCGCGCTGTTCAGTAACGTTGGTAAGTTCGTAAGAACCCTGCAATACGTGCAAGTCAGAACAGACTTCCACAAACGGTAGGCCGTAAACCTCTTCCAACATTTGATATGTCGTCTGTAAATCTTCTGTCAAGCCAATGAATGATAAATGCTTGTCCAAATTATTCGCAATGCCTGCATAATACTCATTTATCGACGGCCATCTATCTTCCCTGGTCACAAAACGCTGCAAATCCTTGCATTTTTCTTGACCATTATCTAAGCTCTCAAATTTCCACTCATTTGAAAATGACTTCCATACTGCCGAGCTCGATCCGAAAATCCAGTCTTTTATCGTTCCATTTTCTTTCAAAACCCACGGAACATATTCTTTATTGAAGAAGTATTGAGATACTAATCGATCATAGGGATCTCGAAAGACTGTAAAAACTGAACATTTTCTGTCGGTTATTTTCTCTTTGATAAAGTCACAGAGTCCTAACGTGCCATGACCTCGAACGATAGGCCGTTCTTTTGAACTGTTAAAATAATTTGCATTTTGTAATATTTCTTCTTTTCTCTTGCAAGAACTTCCGCTTTTGGCCGTCAATGGCAGCCCAAGTTTGTTGTATATATTTGATAGGCAATGACCTATTGTAGATCCGCTGGCTTTCTGTAGGTGCCAAAAGTTAATGATGGCATTCTGAAAATGGTGGCGCTGGTCTTCATGTAAGAAAAAGTTGGGCAACTTGTTGCAACTGTTAAGCTTCTCGTGCACAATGTGGCATTCATTTCGAGATGTAGTAGCTGGGGCTTTCGTGATTCTGAAATGAAAATAATCAAATGGTTGGCTTTGTAACAATGAAATTAATTCCTCATGACACTATCTGAGCGAAGAACTGAGTGGCGTGCCTATAGCTAGTTGACATCCGGACGGACGCTACCATTTCACCTGAGCATGGTTGCCATCCTGCTCGAGGTTGCTGAGGGGAGGGGGTGGCCTGGTTAAGGTGCAACTTGGTGCTATCTTTAGCAAAGTTTTGAACTGAATATATCTTTAGAACTTGTCATTACGTAGTGATTTTGTTCCTTTTTTACTGGGTGTAAGGCTGTAAGGGGGGAGAGGTGCTGCCTAAGAGGAGGGGACGACACCGGTAGCCTACTCTTTGAGACATTTTGTTTTGTATGTGAGGTGGATTAGATGCACAATGGAGCCACCTAATGTCAAGCATTGAACTGATTTTCTGTTTAGAATCGTCATTAATAGTGACTTATCTACTTTGTTCTGGTGTAATTTGAGGGGTTGTTGCCCAAGGTGAGGGATGAAACTGCTAATCTTTGAGCAATTTTCCATGTTCTATGGTTTCCGGGATCTAAACTGGTGTTACCTTTGGTACAGTTTTGAACTAATTATATGATCAACAATTCTACTTATTGACTGAATTTTTCAGCTGTGGCATGGCAATCCTACAAGGCTGGTACTCGGTGCGAGCTGCTCCCTCTTAGTGGGCCACTGGCGGAGGCACCATCGGTTGGCGCATCGCCGTAGCGTAGGCCTTGGAAGAAAATGTTTGCTCAAAATGCCTCCCAGATGGAGCGGGGGTGGGGGGGGGGGGGTTGTCTGGCATATAAAATGCATATAAACACCCTCTCCGTGTAGAAATCATGCTTTAGAAGCAAACTTAAATTCAAGAGGAACGGACGGATATGATTAAAATGGAAAGTTACTTTCAAAGCTCGCTGAGTTTAGCTTATAATTGGAGGTAATCATAGGCTATTTTTCAAAGCATGCTGTGGTAAGATCTGCGGCCTGTGTATGCAGGTATTTCAAAGTTGTGTATCATACAGCTGATAGGGAGTTCATACTTCAGGAAGAGTAACCCACATAAGAACGGGTCCACGGAGGGGGTGCGGGGACCTCCTTGGGAGAATTTGGAAAAAAGGGGTCCCGTATATACGATTTCCAAGGTTCTGGTGTCCTTAAAATCATTATTAGGACAGTGAAGTTTTCAGCATTTCAATATTTTTCTCTCAGAAAAAGCCAATAGCCTGTGCCAAGCTCCATCAAAAGGGCAAATTTTCATCAATTTTTTTTTCAAATTTTCATCATCATACGCTTTGGATATCTCAGGAGGGGCAGCTGCCCCTCCCCCGCTTGCCACGGCCCTGTTCTGATTGTAAGAACTGATAGGCCATTCAATATAAAGCAGCTGGGTGGCCTTAGTTTTAAGAACACAGATTACCACAGAATAAAGTCACCGCTCTGTGGCTCATGGCTAATTTTTCCACCAAAATTTTCAAATGATGCAATTTGTGAAATGTTAAATATTTTTGGAGACAATGCTTATGCACGAGTTTGTTTGTGAGACTTAATGGTAGGGGTGGAGCCAGTTTTTGTGGGGCAGAGAGCCAAGCAGACCGAATATGATTTGGCTGCTATTTACAAACATTTGTAAATTTGGGAGTTTTAGTCAATGAAATTCGAAAAGAAAATGAATTTCTTCCTGAAGAAACTTTGAAATTTTTTCATTTTTCATTTACAAATATTTAAAAAAATCGGATTTTTATTGAGGAAATTTGACAATTCGGGGTATTACTGAAGAATTTGCCCTTTTTAGGCGCAAAATCAAGCAGATTGTCGGGACGAATGACTGCCGTCGGGATTGAATTATGGTATTGTAAGGCTCCCCGAAGAAACTGGAAAATTTCCCCTACGGGGAGACCAGCCTCTTCCAACGGGGTGGCCACTTCTTCTCCCCCGTCTCCCCGTTCTCCCCCTTCTCCCCATCCCTGTTTAATGGCTGAGTAATGATACATATTTTTCTCCATGTTGAAGTAATGTAAACAAATTAGTCTCCTTTACGGTTGGAAAGATGGTGCTCTTTCGGTCCTTTCGGTATCTTCATAATATCATATCCTAACAAGAATGTTGCCTTTTCATCAGAATTTTGGGTTTCATTAGGCTTTTTTTAAGTTTGAGGGATAGAAACCAACGTGGGGTCATCAAAGGGTCAATTAATTCAAAACAAACAATGTAGATTCTTCCAACCAAATTCATTTCTTAACCTCGGCCATCTAAAATCCTGTCGAGTGTCTAATTAAGCAACCTCCTTCCATTCCCCCGCACAAAAAAGAAATAATTTCCTTCCTTATAGCAGTTCGATATCTGGAATCTGAAGTACCTAATAGTAACAGCCAGTTACCCAGTCCTAACCAATGTACTTTAACACCCTGTCATAATTTGACAATATGCATGTGATATCTATGCAGCCACTCAGCTTGGCAATGAACATTAAAGTTTTTACGTATTTGTACGTTATTGACCACTTAGAGTGACTTATATAAATTTGGAGGCATAGTTTATATTAATGTCAATTAAAAGAGAGTGAACAATCAAAACGTGTACGTTGCATATCTTCAAAGGGACGGCGGTGCCCCCTATGGTTCCCGAGAAACTCCCTGGGACATTTCCCACAGGGCAACTGTCACCCGGATAATTTTGCACAATGGCAATTCTAAATTTTCTTGTGGGAGAAGTTGACTGAGGGGTAATTATCATGGGCGGAAATTGTCCGGAGTGGGAATTGTCCGGGGGAATTGACCTGCGGGAATTGTCCCGAGGAGTTGTCCGGGTGAAACTTATACCGTCATTTCGAGAATTTACTATAACTGCTCATTATGGTTCATTAGGTGCAATCTGGTGAAATGCTGATCTACAACTGATTTAAAGTTACATTTTGCAACTCCAAAATGACTGGATTTTTTATGTCGGCGTCAGTGCTATCCCAAAACAGCTTTCCTTCACCCCCTGCAGGTAAGGAAACACTGATTAAGAGTTTTGTTCGACGGAAGTGTCCTGCGTAACATGTAATTAGGGTAACAGCATCCAGCAGTCGAGGGCGGATCCAGTATTTGGTGAAGTTAGTTAATTAGATAACGTTTTACGCTTCAATTTCTAATCAATTGGTTTAAGTCGGGCCGGCCACGGCCTTTTTTCCAGTTATGGCTCACTGGTTTGTTTTCCCTACTCCATTGCTTATGCTGAGCACCAAGCACAATGGCAGTAGATTCCATTTTTAAGTCTTTGGTATGTCCCGGCCAGGAGTTGAACCCCAGACCTTCCGACTGCAAGTCGGATGCTCTAACCACTTGGCCATGCAGTCGGTCCAGTATTTGGTGAAAGCAGGGACAATCTCCCTGTTGAAAGAGGGTATGGCACATAAACGAACGCGTGTTCGGATATCAATAAATATCACGAGGAAACAGGGGAAAATGGAACCCTTACAGGCTCCTCTCTTTCATCATTTTCTGCGTCCGTGATGAAGTACTGTCGGGGCTTCGGTCGCTGCTCCACTTCCTTCAGATTTAAACTATACCTTCAAATAAACCCACGCTGATTGGTCAATAACGTGTGCAGATTAGTGACAACTTCACGTGTAGTGCACAGTGCACAGAGCACAGAGTTGCTGTGATTATAAAAAGATGTAGTAAACCGGCACACATATACCTTTAGACGAATTTGCCTTTGGTTATAAAAAATATGTATGTAGTAGCTGCAGAAAGTCAAATTGGAAGGCATACTAGTAGCAATCCCGTAGGGCCACGAAGGGCACGTACACCTTATTTTTCGAGCACTGTTTTTTATATAACAGGCAGCTGGAATACGAATGTATTGACAGAGAAGGTATTATAACTACACCAACAGCATCTTCGACCTTGAAATAAGCAAACACTAGGGAGACACCCTTTCTCCTTAGACTCCCTCCCCACCCACGGTGATCACCCTGTTTTGATTTGCCCTCAAATTGGTTATAGTCTGATTATACGGGCTTGGTTAAAAGTAAATTTAGTTTTGAGAGTCTGGGATAAGGAAAGGAAACCTTTAACGTGACACTGTTGTGATAGCCTGTGATAAGACAAAGAGAATTCTTTTAAAAATCACTTGAACATTGTTTTTTTTAAGCAGATTAAAACCGCAATTTAATAGTATGAAGCATTGGGAAGATACCTGTACTGATTTTCGGAGACGTTTTGTCTCTTTCACATATAGCATCTTTACAAAATGCCACTGACAGGATTTCGTTCACACTTTTGGGCAAAGTGTAGCTATTTCAATTAAAATTGGTGTCTGTTAGAAAGAGGCAATAACGCATGTGGAACAAACTATCTGTATTTGCACAGGATTAAATCACTGTCTTATTTGTGTCTTTGGTTTTTGTTGCTTCTTGTTGGAGGGGTTGTTTTTTCGCTTTATTTGTTTTCTTTTTTTAGACAGAAGATATTTCAGCTGTTGCATATTATTAATCAACCTCAAAAGCTCACCCAGACAGTCAAGACTAAACAAACCAAAACATTGTTTAAATGTTGAAAAATAAAGGAAGACATTTTAAACAACAACCAAAAGTTTGTTTAAATGTTGAAAAATCAAAAAAAAATAAATAAATAAAAATTAACAACAAACATCTTGGAGACAAGTTGTAAAGGAAGGCGGGAGTAAAGTAAAATGAATGTTATGTAAGCCTTTTTTACGGCCAAGGGAAGCAACTTGTCACTAGTCACTGATGCTAATGTCTTGCATAACTTAAGCAATGCTAACTGCAATAGGCCTGTCACTTATTCTTTTTCAGTACACGTGTTAGTGTATAGACTCCGAATAAGATAGAATATGCCTGCTTGGGAAACTGCATGAAGTTCCTTACAGAAGGTCCCAGCTTCTGTTTTGCCAATGTGCCCATTGTGTAGTGTCCTGTCCCTACACTCTAAAAAAGTTCCAGTGTGTGAAAATAATAAAATTGGATAAAGTTTTCCCAATTAGTGCAAATAATGGGTTAAACGAGACGATGAATACTCAATTTAGTGGTAACCACATACACTCTCGGTTGACACAATTTTTTGGGTAAACTTTACTCAATTTGTACAGTATTAATAAAGTTTTTCAACCGTTTTTAGAGTGTGCGAATTATCAGTATTTTATCATTTTTACAACAATACAAACCCCTATCGAGATAATTTATAAAACGAACATTTTGCTGAAAGATTTAAATTTTCTTTAAAAGAAAGATTGATTATTTACATTACAAGGTGTCATGAGTGAGGGTGCTAAGAAAGAGAACGTATAATTGCACTCTTGTGAAATAACGAAAAATGGATACACACTTGACTGGCCTGATAAGAATAACTGGTTACGGAGCACAGTTAACACTCCACAATACTGTAACATAGCCAAGGCTGCTCATATTTCGTCAATAACTACAACTGCTTCAGCCACGGGACTCTTATACGGAACATCAGAAACTATACTCACAGAGTCGAAAACGGTATTTAGCCGAGCATATTGGTGTCGTGCAACCATGCATGAAGGTCATAAGTATTGTAAATCTGTGTAATCACGATCAACTGAAAGGCTCAAGACCGCCATATTTATTGTTCCAGATTGTAGCAAATTCCCACTGTAATACACATTTACCATCCGTGTCATACCCCAATTCTCGTGATATCAGGTAGGTTCACTAACACCCCCTGAAGGCGGAATGAGTAGGTGCTTTGCTGTTCATCACAACTGTATACTGAGTGTCGTATAGACTGACTTCATATAATTGTAGTATGCCGTTCTAATGTTGTTCAAGCTACTAACTGGTCACCTATTCTTTGTATGATACCGAGGTCAGCTCTCTTCCCGTCTCTTTCTCTCTCTCCCTCTTGCCTGGGCAACTGTTAATTATCTTTTAACTTGACTTCTTTTCAGATGTTTTTTGTCAAACTTTCAACGATTATTAGTTGTCGTTTTCAATACTTGAAGATGAATGAAGTGGTTTAATTAATGAATGAACAACTGAACTAAGTCAAATAAATATTTAGCATAAAACAAAACAAATATAAATATAATCAATTTATTGTAAATATTTTATTTACCTTATTTGTCCCTACTCCGGACATTTCTCCCTAGAACAATTTCCCCCTGACAATTCCCTGCACTCGTGACAATTACCCCTCGTACAACTGACCCTACCAAAATTTTTTAAACATTTTTTAAGGTTGTTTAATAAGCTTATCTTGGCTTAGCTTAGCTTTGCTTTGCTTTGCTTAGCTTAGCTTGGATTAGCTTAATTTAGCTTAGCTTAGCTTTGCTAAGCTTAGATTAGCCTACATAAGCAGCTTATGTGATGGGAATGGCCTGGGTGGGATGGGATTTGATTTGATTTTGTATACTTCCTTTGTTTTGTTTTATGCTAAATATTTTATTTGACTTAACTTGACTTTACACCACGGTCATGTAAATGCCTACAATATAGCCACTTGACCCTCCTTTCCGGTTTCCCTACTTTTCATTTCATTTTTACTATTTTGGTTTCTTCTTGTTTTTCTTTTCCTTCATTTTTTTGTTTTGTTTTGTTTTTCACTTTCAATGGTTCCTTCTTAATTTCTTTTCTCATTTTCTTCTTTCCTGTTACTTCCTCATCTTTTGGCTCCCTAAAGCCGCTGTATACACATGCCGAGAGTATTTTATTCTAAGCCTGTCACTGTCAGTAGGACTATTCTTTACTGTACTCCAATCCCTTCTCTTGGACAGCTTTATGGCGTACGTATACTGTTGACATACATTATTTAACACCATTTTACGAGCATGTATACACCAGAATGTATCCTTTATGCGGAACCTCTACCAAAGCGTGTTTTTTTTTTCAAAAATTGATGATTTGGAGCAAATTAAACCATGGCCAACTATTTAACGTTCTTTAAAGTGATCCATGGGTCCACCCTATTCCCATCACGTAGGGTTTGCATGCTCTGCAAAAGAATGAAAACGGATGATCCGTACAATGTAAAAGACCAACTTACTTTTTTTCCGTGAAAAGTGTGGATGATGTATTTGCGTAGTCAGGCTTCATTAACCTCACATTAACACTCGTCCCGTTAGAAGAATACCCAAAGTAAGTGCTGTAAACTGTAACTGTTACGATTGCCACCAGACATGCAAATATTCCTTGAAAACTCCAAGACCAACTACATGTGTTAACATGGTATCCGCTCATTTCTACAGTCTACGTCAAAACGGCAACCCACAAGGTTAAAAATGTCCAGTTACTTTGATATTCTTTCACCCTGACCGTTTACTCTCACCCAGTCAGAACTAAGGTATAAAAATGTTTGCGGTGTAAGTAAAACAAGCTGTCAATATACCATTGAATGGGCCATTGTATAAGCAGGGCGGTAAAACCTTCGTGCTTTCGGTACTGGTATACAAACTGTATGACCAATTGTGTGGTAAAAACAATATGCTGGCGATATGACGGCAACAAAATCATACGCCGTCTCACTGTCACTGCAGTATGACAGTGAGACGGCATATAGTTTTTTTAACGGTGTATACGCCCTGCATCAAAACTCGATTAGTCGAAGCTAATCTACACAGTTGTGCAGTTTTTTTTTAAATATTTCTTTAATGTAAGGGAAATTTTAAGCCGGTTTCCCGATTTTCACGTACCATACTTGGTGTTTCAATATTCCATTTGGAGAAATTTTGGCTCATGTATTTTTATCTTATTTTATTTTTGCCCTCTTTAAATAATATGAGTGTGCATCATAGACAAGTACTTCCAGAACTGAAAGTTGCTGGGCAAGCTTCTCTCACAATGGATGGGCGACTAAGTCTTTGAAAATACCAGTCTGTTCCTACAAAAAACAGACTTCTCACCAAAATTCCACTTTCTGTATATGAGGAATCTTCGGGCATTTTAATGTGAGCTGAACATGTGCTAAGGCTCAAATTATGGGTAGAACATTCCACCATTGTTTATTTTAGACCCAGGATAGTTCTTGAGACAGTGTTAACCTCTCAGAATAGTCAGCTATACATACATGGCAAATTGATCTCGTTACAATTGTCGATTCTTTTCTCTTCCCATCCATATTACAGCCAGTGCCTTCGGCTGCAGGGATACTCATGACAGGAGCAATGCCATACAATACAGTTAAAGAGAAAGAACAAGGATAATTGAGTTGGCACAAAGTATTTTCAGTAAGAAAAAATGCACCTTTCTCTCCGCATCTTGCAATTACTAGAGGTTTTCTGTTCAACTTGCATTTTAATTTAACCAATTGACCAGGGTGAAGGTAATTAAGGCGCAGTCACTGCTGTGTCATTGTATGCAACCTGGGTGGGAAAGATCCTTCGAGTGATAAAAAATAGCCTCGGGCGATGAGGTTGTTGCATGCCTTAGTAGAACAACAGAAGAGAGAGGGGGACATCTTTTCTTAGGGGAGTCAATTCGGCATGTAGTATTGAATTTTTCCCGTGTTGATGGTAGGCCATACTGCCTGCCAGAGTTGGAGTTAAAATCTACTACTAACGCACAGAACGCATCTTTTCTAAAAAGCAAATGGAGGGTTTTATCGTGAAAAACGTTTTGGCTGAATAACGTGTTAACGGTTTTCATTGTATGGAAATTTGGATGCATGCTGTTGCTCCCTGTAGTAAAGATGGCGGAAGAGTCAGCGGCATCCAGATTGCAATGCAGTCAAGTCATGTGTCCGTTATTTCCCCTCACTTAGAAGTCAGTGGTGTTTATACACTTATTTTGCCCTCCTTGTCAGTGGCGTAGCCAGGTTTTTTGTCAGGGGGGGGGGGCAAGAGCACCAAGATTTCCCCCAATTAGTGATCTGCTTCCTAATAATCAGTGTTCTCCGCAGGTCCAAATTTTGTCCGGGTGCTTTCCTCTGACCTGGCTGATGTGATTGATCGCCGTCCTGGGGGAGGGGTCTAAGGGGAGGGGGTGTCCCCCTCCCCTTTGGAAAATTTTTGCTCATATAAGGTGGGCTAGATGCAAAATGGTGCCACATTTGGTGCTAAATGTAAACTGAATACATCACCAAGAATTCCTAAATTTTAGGAAGCTTTTTTTAGCTTGCTTGTCTTCAGGTCTTGGTGAATTTTTCTTGAGTCCCACTGGTAGATCAGAATCACAATGGGTGAAGTACAGTAATTAAGTGAACCCTGGTACACCTTTCCCTTCATCAGTTCACCACATTTACCACAATCAGTCCAAATTTTACGAGGACCTGCCCTTGTAGCAGAGTATAGCACTTGACCACTGACCCATTCTAACAAACTGCATATACCACAATGCTGCTGCTTTATCAAGAAACATTGGAAGTATACAGTTAAAGGACAGAGTCCCTTGTCAGAGGTCCAGAGATGCTGTATAAAACAGATAGTAAAACATAACTAGTACAACTATAAGCATGGTGTCATCATTCCATCTCTGAAAACCTTAATGAGGACTGGTTGTGCCAGTGTGGCATATACTTTTAAATAAGTAAAGTGTACTGGTTGAGAAATTTAAAATTTTACCAGATCACGCGCAAATTTCACCATATATTCACTTTCAAAATTTCCCCCAAGATTTTTCCAGAGGGGGCAACTCGCCCCCCCTGTCCCCCCCTGGCTACGCCACTGCTCCTTGTACCTCACGCAACTTCGAAAAAGAAATCAGGTGGAAACAATAGCTGAGCTTTAGTTTTTTTCGTTTATTACAATCTTCGGGCTTTTCGATATGTCCTGCCCTGTAAGTACACACTTCTTCGTTTACAGTCCAACAGAATTATAGGACTTTTTGGTTGAACTCGGCTTTGAGGTTTATAGGTTTTTTAAGGCTTGTTCTAGTAGATCTTGACCTTAATAAGACAGTTCTGCCTGCCGGCACGATAGCCACGTTAAGCGTTTACCCTTACAACAAAATTGAAAATGACCGCCAAAAGATGTTATCTAAGATAAGATAATTAAAATTACTTTGACAGACCTGCTCGTAATATCCGTTCATGTTTAAATCTAAACGTTTGAATTTTTATGGAATTTTCTGTTACGATCCCGCAAAGTCAAGATGGCAGAAATACAAATTAGTCGCCAATATTATAATAATAACATATAAATAATAGTGAAAATAAGCAATTAAAATAATTCAACACAGTTGCTTGTAATATCTGTTTATATTTGATGAGAAATATTCAAAATTCAATTTTGTAAATCGTTCTATCAGGAACAAGGTCAATCAAGATGGTAAAATAAAAGAAAAACAAATGGTTGCCAACAGTTTAATATAAATATAATAATAATAAAGAAAATAGTCACTTAAAATATTTCCAGGCAACTCGTTTTAATAACTGTTCATTTAATACGATAAATATTTAAACCTCATGTTTTGGACATCTCTATCGAGATTCAGGTTAACCAAAATTACAAGGAAAAATTGACCGTCAGTAATGTAATGATAAGATATTAGGTTTTATTAATATAAGAAAAAAATTCAATTTTTTTGATATAATTGCTCTTTAAATCTCTTCATATTTAATGGCATACATTTAAAACTTATTTTTCCTAATTTTCTGCCACGATCTTGGTCAAGAAAAATAGCCAATAATATAATGTTAATACAGTTCTAAACTTGTAAGTCAAATAATTGTTCAAACTATTTTTCACACACTTGCTCTTAATGCTTATTCATATTTTATAACAAATATTCCAAATTTACTTCAATGAACTTTTCTGTAGAGATTTAGGTCAACCAAGCTGGTCGGAAAACAAAATAGCGGCAAATATTACTGTAACAAAATATTATAATAATAAACATTAAAATATATTTCACATGATTGCTCTTAATATTTGTTCATATGATATGAAAAATATTCAGAAATTACTCTACTGACGTTTTGTGTCAGAATCTAAGGTAATTAGGATGGCCGAAAAATTGAAATATGACTGTCAATATAAGGATATATATACTATCAGTGTTGGAGGACTCGGGGCCGGCCTCGGCCTCGAGGCCGGCCTCGAGGCCGGATCGCCGCGGCCTTGGCCTCGGTCTCGGCCTCGGAGGCTGCGGCCTCGGCCTCGGAGCTCTCGGCCTCGGAAATTCGGTCGAGGCCGGGCCGAGGCCGGGCAAGACTACCTCCAACTTTTTTTTAATAATTTACTACCATTTTTTGCAAAGAAATAACTAAACCATGCGAAGTTTAATGTCTAGATTGCCTTGAAATTAATTGTCGATATTTTCTATTACAAGACAACATCGATCGTTGCGGTTGAAAAGTGCAGATTAGCTGTGAACGTACGATACAGCGCATGTAATCTTAATATCTTGCAATGCATACACCATACAGCAAGGCTGAACCCGCCACACACACACACACGGTATACCGTATACTGGATAACCGGTACGGCACATGCACAGTTCTCCACAGTCCACACCACACACACACACGTGCAGCGCAGCCTAGCCGCCGTGTCACTCGCGCGCGCACTATCACTATACTAGCTTGTTATTGTCCTGACGAAGTCGCCATGTCTGCTAATTCTCGAATAATAAAATTCGGATTTTATGACCACGAAGAGTTTGAAGAGAGGGGACGGAAAAAACATAGGGCACGATGCAAATTTTGCAAGCCATCAGTGGCGTAGCCAGGGGGGAACAGGGGGGGGGGCGAGTTGCCCCCTCTGGAAAAATCTTGGGGGAAATTTTGAAAGTGAATATATGGTGAAATTTGCGCGTGATCTGGTAAAATTTTAAATTTCTCAACCAGTACACTTTACTTATTTAAAAGTATATGCCACACTGGCACAACCAGTCCTCATTAAGGTTTTCAGAGATGGAATGATGACACCATGCTTATAGTTGTACTAGTTATGTCTTACTATCTGTTTTATACAGCATGGGATCTCTGGACCTCTGACAAGGGACTCTGTCCTTTTACTGTATACTTCCAATGTTTCTTGATAATTAAAGCAGCAGCATTGTGGTATATGCAGTTTGTTAGAATGGGTCAGTGGTCAAGTGCTATACTCTGCTACATGGGCAGGTCCTCGTAAAATTTGGACTGATAGTGGTGAATGTGGTGAACTGATGAAGGGAAAGGTGTACCAGGGTTCACTTAATTACTGTACTTCACCCATTGTGATTCTGATCTACCAGTATAGGACTCAAGAAAAATTCACCAAGACCTGAAGACAAGCAAGATAAAAAAAAAGCTTCCTAAAAAATAGGAATTCTTGTTGATGTATTCAGGTTACATTTAGCACCAAATGTCGCACCATTTTGCATCTAGCCCACCTTACATGAGCAAAAATTTTCCAAAGGGGAGGGGGCCACCCCCTCCCCTTAGACCCCTCCCCCCAGGACGGCGATCAGTCACATCAGCCAGGTCAGAGGAAAGCACCCTGGACAAAATTTGGACCTGCGGAGAACACTTATTATTAGGAAGCAGATCACTAATTGGGGGAAATCTTGGTGCTCTTGCCCCCCCCCCTGACGAAAAACCTGGCTACGCCACTGCAAGCCATCAACACCCAAACTAACAGAGTTCAAGGGGACGACGTCAAATTTTGCCAGGCACTTTCAGCGGGTTCACAAGGCAAAGTGAGTTACAAATGCAATAGGCTAGCCTACGTCTATGTAGTGAGTAGTATGCTCGTGTGTACGATGTGTCCTATGTAAATGTAGGCCTATGTATCGTTTGGTAAATTTAAATGAACTTGACTTATGTGTATTTACTATTTGCTCATTCTTAGGTTTACATACTTCGCTTCACAAGCCCGCCCTTGAATGGCAAGATATCTCAATCTAATCCCCATTGCCTCACCACCTCTGGGCAAGGAGTACAGATCCTGTGCTCCAGCTATAATACTATGTTGGATGGAGTGAAAGTATGCTCTGATATTTTTTTTCTCTGATGTAATAAGTAACCCGGCCTCGGCCTCGGCCTCGGCCTCGGCCTCGGAGGGTTCGGCCTCGGTCTCGGCCTCGGCCTCGGAGCTAATGCCTCGGCCTCGGAGGGTGTGGCCTCGGCCTCGGCCTCGGCCTCGGAAGTAGCGGCCTCGACTACAACACTGTATACTATACTGATAAAACAGAAGAATCATTAAAACCATTTGACACAATGATTCTAAAATCTGCTCTTTTTATGATTAATATTCAAAACTTGTAATTTTCAACTTTTCTGTTAGGATTCGGGTCAACCAAGACGAAAGCAAATACAAATAAAAAAACAGCAACTAATCAAAGGTTAATTCTTCTCATTATCACATTTATGGTCATAATATTGTCAGTCATACTTGTTAATCCCGCATTGTTGGTTGACCTGGATACCACATATAAGTTCAGAAAAGTTTCAAATATCTCTTATGAAATATAAACAGATTTTTGGAACAACTGTGTCAAATTATATATTTATCTGATTGTTATTACAACTACTTATTAAACCATTGGTGGCTATTTTTTTCGGTCATCTTGACTGACCTGGATCCTGACAGAAATGTTCTGAAAAATAATTTAGGAATATTGATCAAAAATAGTAACAGATATTACGAGCAATTGTGTCAAAAATATTTTAATGATTTTTTCACTCTCTATTATTTTCATATCGTTATCATATTGGAGGTCATATATTTTGGAGGGCTGCTTGTTGGACCTGGATCCTGCAGACATAAAAGTTCAGATAATCAGTTTTAGAATGTTTATCATTACATAGCAACAAATATCAGTAGCAATTGTGCCAAAAATGTCTTTAATGATTATTTTCTGTATTATTTTATTATCTTAGTATAAAGTTATAATATTGACGGCCATTTTTTCAGCCATGTAGGTTGACCTGGATCTGACAGAAAAGTTCATAAAAATATTTAAAATAGTTCTCATAAAGTAGGAACAGATGTTTGAACAACTGTTTTTTAACCGAGTTTATTTTTTCTCTATCAATGAACACAGTGAAGCAACAAATCTGCATGACCTGCTTTTGCAAAAGAAAGTAAATAAAACGATCATTTACTTCATAATATTTAAACATCTTTCAAACACACATTCAACTTCAAAAGTCTACGTCCAACATCTTCTCTTTTCAAAATAAACTTCTCTACTGACAATTGAAAACAAAATTTGTATGAAAGTTCCTCCCCTGCAGGTATTTTCCGATTAATCTTTCAAAGTCATGTGAAAATATTAATCTTGGAATTGAAAAATAAAAAATTCATCCGATTGAATTCATCACTGGTATAACAAAAAGGATGCATGCTTAGTAATATAAAATACTCTATAAACCACTTCTTTGCTGCCCTTTTCCAACACAATTCACCATTAATGACAAGACCGAAATAAGTGATTAATAGTCTCATTACATTTTTTGTTTACTTTACACATTGGGCTGTTGGCAATTCCAATTTTATGTATGTAATGGTTAACACCTATGATGTGCTTCCAGAAACGGTATTGAAAATACTGAGTTTTGGTTTCTCTAACGCTAATGTAAGTCAAGAGAAATGTTTTTTTTTTCCCAGTTCCATTCAAAGGGGGGGGGTTACTGCTGTTCCCACTTCGCTAATGCTCTAGGACATGTAACCTTCTCTTTACTTAAATTGTTACAAACACACCTAGTACCTTTCAAAGAGACCATAAAATTTTGTCAAACGCTGGTAATTAATACTAAACGGGTCTAAATCTCCCAGTTTAACTCTACAATGTCTTGGAATTGCGGCTACAATACTAAAATAATCAAATTAACAAACGTGATGAAAATTTTAGCTATGGTACCTTGGTAATGAATTAACTCCCCCCCCCCTCCCCCGTTGAAGAAGTTCTTAACGTAATAAGTGTTTGCACCAAGCAATATATCCTTATAAATACTTTGACTATCAATCCTTATTAGGCAATAGTTTAATCTCTTTGGCTACCATAGTTCTCCGTAGGGTATTGTTATTCTCCGTAGAGTATTGTTATTGTAATCGGCCCTAGTTTGACACACCTCTTTGAAAACGCGATTGGTAAATATATTAATAACGTTAAAAGCTGCGATAATTACACTTGGAAAGGAATTTTCAACCTTGACATTTTAAGAAATAGTCAGAGTTCATTCCACTCTCTTGGCTCAAATACAGTTTGACCTAAGTGGTTTTCAGGCCTTTCAGAAACGAATCTATATCAACCATACAAAGCCCCGATCCTCTTTACTATTTAAGAGAACACTTCTTTTAATTTTGTCATGACAGTCTTATTGTTCCAAATGAATTTATGGAACCACTTACATATATGCCGAAGGAAATCAGCTGGAGGATTCGTCAACACTGTAAGAACCTATGCCAGGTGGGCATACGTCGCAAATGGGTGTCAAGTCCCTCACTGACCACTGGTGGATAAGATATTTTATACGGGATTGTTTTGGCAGTGATTTAACTTAGAGAAATCCTCAGCAAAATGTGTGAATGCAATTCACTGAACCAAACGTAATCTGAAAACAAAGCCCTCATTGAAATTTCTAGGGTATTCGGAACAAATGATCTTGGTGGGAAAATAAATGACCTATTCATTTTAACCTGCAGACCGGAACCGTCAGAAAAAGTCGTCGATGTAGAGATTATTTTTTGAAAAAAATCCCAACCCCCGTCTGTAATAATAATAATATCGTCGGCATATTGAGAGTTGTTCAGCTCAGAGGCACTGAATTTAATACCATTGATATGCATATTACGTTTGATTGAAATAGTGAAATTCTCACTGCAAAGAAGTAAATAAGGGCTAAGTGGACCGCCCTGACGCACCCACGTGATAGCTTAATTTGAAATAAAGCCATTATTAATGATAAAAGAGTTAACGTGTTCGTAGAAAGTGCATAATGCAGCATCATCCTTGTCCCTTAACCCTCCTTAATCCAACTAGCCTAAGTTAATTCTAGCTCCGCCCATAGCTGTCTTTTGCTTTTCCGTGTGCAGACACAAACATAGTCATTTACTGACGGTCATATTCTGGTGAGTATACAAGGCCCTAATGTGTAATCAAAACACACAATCTTTCTCCATAGCCGGATTTACCCAGTAATCGAAGCAACCTATAGGTTATGGCCCCCTGACCAATTTCCATAAAAGAGTCTTCTTTTTAGCTTAGTTTTCAAATCTGCTTTTGAGTAAAAACAGAAATCCTCACCTTTCTTCCTACCAAAATACACACTCAAAAACACTAGGCTTCATTTTCTAATGTATAACGTTACCTGGTAGGAAATTTCATTAAGTTTAAATTACTGATAGTATGTACCAACAAAGGTACTGCGAGGCGTGTCATGTTTGTTATGACGCATTGTCGTCCGGTATGATATTGTATTAACACTGACAAGTGGTTATACATGCCTATTCTAGATGTTCGTTTCGACTCCTTCACATTCGCTGTATTATTGACATTTTTAATAAACAGAATTTCAGAACCGCGTTATTTTTGAGGCCTTATTAACAAAATACCCAAAAGGTGATCATTATCTGCACTTAAGCAAGGGGGAAGACTCACTTCCGACAAAGAAGGAAATAGTTTAGCCCAAAATATTTAAAGCCCTTCGGTTAAAACAGTGCTTCTCAGTCCGGCCACAAAAACCTTGGGTTAACTGAGGAGGAATGGGGATTGGTTTGATTGTAGAAGGAGTTCTGGATTCCGATCGATGACGGCTGAACCGTCCTTTTTGTTTAGGTCAAATTGACCTGAACATAATCTTCAGGTCAATTGCCAGTAACTTGACACTTTACATGATTAACAGTGCCATGAACAGATGAACTGCATTTTGCGTACCTTGATTTCCATCAGCAAGAAATTCACCACTGACAGTCTTTAACTTCAGGGGAGAGTCCACTCTTTTCGTCTTTGACATTTTGAACGGTATGTTAGTCATAGCTATACTCATGGAGTCATGGCAGCACGCAGCGGGATTGGTGTCAGTGCCCACTCCCTCGAAATGTTTAAAGCCATTTTTTATGAAATCGATCTTAATTAATTTCCGAGATTCTAAAATAATGTTTACAGGCAATTGTTAAGTCACAGAAAGTTCCACTTTTGAATATATGGATCAGGTACGTAGTGAAGGGGGGGAAGGGCAACCGTTTCGTCCTTGAGGGTATTTTTCTTATACCTAGGTCGCTATTAGTTTCTAAAACAGCAATTTTTCGGCGCGCTTCGCGCGCTTCCATTCTCAGTACTACTTCTCCCCTCCTCACTTTCTGTGGGATTTAGCCGCGGAAAATCTCACAATAATCCAACGTCCCGGCGGCGCTTCCCCTTGAGCTCCCTGTATCATCAATCCCTGTAGGCTGTTAATCACAAGAAATGAGGCTACATTTGCGTCAAACAGCGTTTCATTTCAAAATTGGCCTTCGGTCTAACAAAACGAGCCATTAGCCCCATTGCAAACATTGCTTTTTTTTAAATCGTGGAAGCGCACCCAACAATTACATGAACATTGAGCTGCCAGGCTACAAGGGAATGGTGATTGCGCTCCACTTACATAGTGCCAGGTATTAGTCCCACCCACAAATAATGTCACTACAAATAATACTAGAAGGGCCCCGCTCATATGATAGGTTACGGGCCCCCTTGAAGGTAAATCCGGCTATGTCTCTCTCTCCATGCTGTGTAATATGAGCTGTTCTGCATCTTTTGAATTTTGTAACTCTGATGTCAATCAAAGAGTAGGCACCAACTGAGACTTTTGCTAACCCCCCAAGTAAAAGTCAAACTTGGGGTGATGCAAATCTGTCTTTAAGCCTAGAGGCCGAGAACGGCCCATCCCTCGAAGGACTTCCCGCTGCTTGCTCTTCAACATCCAGCCGTAAATCTTAACTTTTTTCCAGATGTGTAGAGAAGGCCCCAACGTTGGTGATCCATTTCCGCTTTTCCTTGAAATCAGTTGTAGTTAAATCATCAATGATGTAATATTCTTTGTCAGCAAGGGCCCATCTCGCGTTTTTCAACTTCTATCCCTAAGAGCCCTCTCAATTTTGCAGTCCGGAACTCCACATTTGTTTTCTCGCAAATTTTTCTCTTTAACACTACCATCATGGGTTAAAATTTACTACGCAGTGGGTACATTTGTAACCTACATGCGAATTGTTTACCCAACAGTTTAGCAGGAGGCAAACGTAATTAACCTGGGTAAAAGCTTACCCAACAGTTTTTAGAGTACAGTGAGTATATAGTAACCCTACGGTGTAAAGGCGCATCCTCCGAGAGTCGGAATCAAACGGTTGTCAACAAGGTTAATAACATCAACGCATAGTTCTATCTAAAACAACTGTGCCTTTTCATTGGGTCTCTTAATGAATACATTACCCCTACAGACTTCGTAGTTGCGATCTTAGCCATTGTCCCCGCTGTATTCTATGGCACAAAGCTATTGTCCACACTGGCTCACATGACTAGGGATGGCGCCAAGATTTGCAGGACGGAGTAGGGGCCAAAGCGCTCCGACGGTGGTGGTAGGGAAACCTGAATCCCAGAAAAATTTGATGAGTTGTCTGGAGGATGGCGTACCTACAATTTTCCACGTGCTCGGCAGCCGAAAATTCGCCCTTTTATTGAAGAAAATGCAAAGTAGCCGAAAAGCCTAAAAGGCTTAGTGACTCCTTGCCGAAAGGGAATGCTTTATTGCACTGAGGATCATCCCTCAAACTTATACTTTTTGACTATATCATTTTTTAAGATGTTTTCACGATGTTTTTATCTCTGCTGACCTCACATGACCTTTGAACCCACCAAAAATTGAAAATCAATATATGAAAAAAATGTCTTGGAAGATATACGGGGGAATGTGTTTGAGAAACCAAGCACTATTCCACTAGTACGCCATCAAAGAACTCGTTGAGCGTGTTAATCATTCTATAGCCACAGCATCCTTTGCACGTGTTCATAATCAGGTAATTCAAATTAAAATTATTACCATACCAGTTATGCTTGTGAAAATATAAATGTTGTTCTCTATAATTTCATCATTAAAATGGTACAAAAATTAAACAATAACATTTAGTTGGTCACACAATTTGGAGGTACCACCCACTGTCTATCTACTTTAAGAGGTTTTGGTAGTTTCACCTCTGACAGTCTGACGACCTCAGATGACCTTCAACCTCCAACAGACTCATAGGCTTCTCTCTCTTAAAGTAACAAATCTAGGCCTACATACAAGTATGAAAACTATCCATGGTCCCTTTCTTGAAATATCGTGTTTTTAAAAGGTTTTCGGTCTTCGAACTCTGATGACCTCAAATCATGGTGTTTGACCTCCACTGAAAACAACAGATTTTTCCTTTCATTGTGATAAAGTCAATAACAAGTACGAAAGTGTCAATCATTGCTATGTCCTGAGATACGTGTTTGCAAGCAGTTTTTAAGAATGTCGTATTTTAACCTCTGGTAAACTCAGATAACCTTTGACCTCTACAAAAACCAATCAGGTACATTGTCCAAGTATGAAAATCATCCATGTTTACTACCTAGAAATACCGTGTCTACGATGTTTTTGACTTATGACCTCCGGTGACCTCACGTGACCTTCGACCTCTACCAAAACAGTGGGCTGCTGTCTTTCAGTGTGATAATTTTATATTCCAAGTATAAGAAGTAGCCATCATTGGTATCTTGAGATATGGTGTTTACAAGCCAAGCGTCACAAACATGCACATCCCTACACACATACATACGTTCATACACTCACCATCCTGATTGCATAGATTTCTTTCTCCTGCACGATATAAAAAAATCGGGGCCTTCACGGTAGAAACTTTAGATATTAAGGGTTATTACTGAAGAAAATTTGAAAATTGGAATATAATCAGAAAGACCATACGCTTAACAAGTTCTTTAATGGGTTAGTGGACTAGTGCTCAGTTTCTCATACAGAAGGCTCGGGTTCGAATCCTTCGAAGACACTTTTGCTTTTATTGTTATTCAATTTTTTATGGGGTTCAAAGGTCATGTGAGGTCAGCACAGGTCAAATTGTGAAAACGTAAAAAATAATATAGCCAAGAAGTATAAATTATATAAACCTATAAAGTGTATACAAGTACAAACCTCAGTGTAACAAAGCACGCCCTTTCGGCAAGGAACACTAAGCCATTGAACTTTCTGGCTATTGATCAATCTGCCCTCCTCCTTGATAGCACTTCAAAAAAAATCTCGGGACGAGGTCGCCGTCGGGAGTAGTTACTTCACCCAAAGGAAGGTTCCAAGAAGAAAGTGAAAAGTTTCCCCGACTGAGGGTGGCATTTTCCTCAACCCCAAAAATTGTGCTGCAAATGCCAATGGCCTGAATACAGATGTGAAATTTCCACATACTGTGTGATATAACAAAAAACCCTGGGAGTGATTTAAGCAAAAGGGGGTGAAGGACAGGTTATGCCGCTATCTTCTCGATCCTATCATTTTTAGGAACACTCTCTTCTGTGCTTTAAAAATTTCTTCTGCCTTTTCGTACATTAATACCTCAAATTGAATAAGACGCTGTATTTCTGGGTCCTCCATAATTTCACGCTTTGCCGCCATCTTGAGAGCGCTTTGTTGTGTAGCGTTGGTATGCTCGTAAGAACCTTGCCATACGTGCATGTCAGAACAGACTTCCACAAAAGGCAAACCGTAAACCTCTTCCAGCATCCGGTATGTCGTCTGTAAATCTTCTGTCAAACCAATGAATGATAAATGCTTGTCCAAATTTTTCGAAATATCTGTTAAATGTTTATCGATCGACGGCCATCTCTCTTCTATGGACATAACCGCAAAATGTTGCAACCCTTTGCATTTTTCTTTACCATCATTTATCCTTTCAAATTTCCATTCGTTTGAAAATGCTTGCCATACTGCCGATCCCGATCCTCTAATCCATTCTTTTATAGTTTGATTTAATTTCAAAGCTGATTGATGAGACGGTGCTTTCAGCTTTTCAATTTGTCTACTGAAAAAGTAATGCGATACTAATCGATCGTAGGGATCTCGAAAAACAGTAAACACTGAACATTTCCTATCGGTTATTTTCTCTTTGATAAAGTCACAGAGTCCTAAAGTGCCATGACCTCGAACAACAGGCCGTCCATTTGGAGTGTTGTAGTAATATGCATTTTGTAACATTTTTTGCTTTCCCTTACATGACCATTCCCCGTGGGCCGTCAATGGAAGCCCAAGTTTCTTGTATATATCTATGAGGCAATGACTGATTGTAGATCCACTAGCTTTCTGTAGATGCCAAAAATTAATGATGGCATTCTGAAAGTGATGGCGTTGATCTTCATACAAGAAAAAGTTGGGCAACTTGTTGCAACTGTTAAGCTTCTCGTGCACAATGTGGCATTCATTTCGAGATTCATTAACTGTAGCGGTTGTGATTCTGAAATGAAAATAATCAAATGGTTGGCTTTGTAACAGTGGACTAAATGCCTTCAAAGGTTGTTATTGCGTTTGTAGCACATTCCAGTTCTATAAAAACAAGGTCTGCAGGGCCTTAGCCTAGGCGAAATTTATAGGGGGCAGTGATCATGACACCACCTAAGCGAAGCACTAAGTGGCCAGCCTATAGATATTTGACGTCCGGGAGGACCCTATCATTTCACCTGTGCATGGGTGTCATCCTGTGGGAGGTTGCTGACGGGGGGGGGGGGTGGCAGGTTTAGGTGTTATATTTGGAAAGGTTTTGAACTGATTATATCTTTAGAACTTGCCATTACTTAGTGATTTTGTTCTTTTTTATTGTTTTTTTTTTTTTTTTGCTGGGTGTAAGGGTGTAATTGGGGAAAGTGCTGTCTAAGAGGAGGGGAAAACACTGGTAGCCTACTCTTTGAGACATCTTTATTTATGTGTGGTGGATTAGATGCAAAATGGAGCTACCTTTAATTGTCAAGTTTGAACTGATTTTGTGTTTAGGAATCGTCATTAATAGTGACTTCTCTACTTTGTTCTGCTCTTATTGGAGGGGATGTTGCTTAAGGGGGGTATAGCTTTGAACTGATTATATGATTATCAATTTTACTAATTGACTGATTTTTTCGGCTACGGCATAGCAATCCCACAAGGCTGGTACTCGGTGCGGGCTGCTCCCTCTTAGTGCGCCTCTGGCGGAGGCACCATCGGTTGGTGCGTAGATGTAGCGTAGGCCTTGGAAGAAAGTGTTTGGTAGAAAAGCCACCCAAATGGGGCGGGGTGAAGGGCATATTAAAATACATCTAAACATTGTCTTTATTAAGATTTCATGCTTTAGAAAAAACATACATTTAAATTAGAACGTGCGGATTTCATTAAAATTAAAAGTTCCTTTAAAAGCTCACTGAGTTTAGCTTATAATAGACGAGTTGGGAAAATGCTATCACGCAATGCATCATGTGATGGGTCTAAGGTCATGTGAATCGTTTACATTGGCGAAAATGTTGCCGCGAAATTGCTGACCTTGTGACCCCACCGAAAGTATTGAATTACCCAACTGGCTTATTGGACAGTTGGAGGTAATCATAGGCTGTTTATCAAAGCATCATGATGTGGTACGGTGTGAGGAAAAATACTAAGATCTTAGTCCCGTAAATATGCAAGCTGTGTATCATGTAGCTGGGAGGGAGTTTATCGCCAGTAGGAGTAACCCACATAAGAACGGGTCCACGGGAGGGGGGTTATGGGGACCTTCCGGGAGAAGTTTTAGAAAAGGGGGCCCGTATATGCGATTTGCCAGGTTCTGAGAGCCTTAAAATCATAATTAGGACAGTGAAGTTTTCAGCATTTCAGTATTTTGTTTTCTCAAATATAGGCCGATAGCTCCATGAATAGACCAACATTCAATTTCGATTTGGAAATCTCGGGAGGGGGAAAACTCCCCTCTCACGCAGGCTGCGGACCTGGTGTGTCTGTAGGAACTGATGGGCAATTCAATATTTTGCAGCTGTGTAGCCTTAGTTTTAAGAACTCAGATTCTCACAGAAAAAGTCACCTCTCTGTGGCCCATGGCTACTTCGTTCTCCAACATTTTCAAATGATGCAATTTCTGAAATGTTAAATGTTTTAGGAGGCAAAGCTTATGCCAGGGTTGGTTAATGAGATTTCATGATAGGGGTGGTAGGATTTGCCAGAGGGGGGCCAGACTGGAAAAAAATTGTTAGCTTCTATTTACAAAAATTTGAAAATTTGGGAGTTCAATTCAAGAATATGAAAAAAATTGAATTTCTTTCTGAAGAAATTTTATAAAATCGGATTTTTATTTACAAAAATTTAAAAAATTTGGTTTTTTTTTAAGAAATTGGAAAATGAGGGATTTTTATTGAAGAATCTGCCCTTCCTAACAAAATCAGGCAGAATGTCGGGGCGGGACTGTCGTCTGGATTACATATTTTATCGTACTCACTAAGGCTCCCCGATGAACCTATGGAAAATTTCCAGGACGGAGACGGAGAGACCAGCCTTCCTCTACTGTTGGGGGTGGGGCAAGGTGGTGGGTGGCGCCCCATGCTTAACGGATAAATAATGATAAATTATGCTTTCTGTGTATTCAATGTTGACAAAAAAATCAGATGTAGCTCACCATTTCACCGGGTGACACCTAAGCAACCATAATTAGCAGTAGTAATTTCTCAAAGGGATGGGGGCCGTGCTGTGACAATGCTATTCACCCCGGACAAGTCACCCTGAATATTTTCGCCAGTCAATGCCCCGGACATTTTCCACCAGTGACAATTTCCCCTTAGACAATTCTGTCCACCAGAAAATCTAGAATTGCCATGGTTGGGAATAGTCCTGAGAGAAATTGTCCAGGTGACAATTGTCCTCTCCGGTGAGAATTGTCCGGGGAGTTGTTCGGGCACCTTCGTGTCTTGAGAAGAAGATATGCAAAGTACACCATTTGATTGGTCACTATCTTTTGACTGAAATTAATTTAAACTACCCCCCACAATTTTATAAAAATCATTCTAATTGGTCAATAACATGCAAAAAAATAAGCGTTAACTATTACGTACATCGCCAAACAGAGTGGCTGTACAGATATTTATCGCTTGCACATTATCAAATAGTGATAGGGTGTTAAAGGTACATTGGTTGGTACTAGTTCACGAGCTATTGTGACTAGGTACTTCAGAAGGTAGATATCGAACTACTATAAGGAAGGAAATTATTTCTTTTCGGTGCGGGGGAATGGAAGGAGGTTGCTAAATTAGACATTTGACAGGATTTTAGATGGAGCTTAGGACATAATTTGGTTGGAAGAATCTACAATGTTTGTTTTGAATTAATTGGCCCTTTGATGACCCAACCCTGCTCTTCATTCAACGAATTTAAAAAAAAATAACGAAACCAAAAAGTTTGATTAATATGCAACATCCTTCTTAAGATGCCAGAAAGCACACAGTACCGAAAGAGCCCCATCTTTTCAATCGCAAAGGAAAATAATTTTTCTCATTATATCAATATAATAATAATAACAATAATAATAATAATAATAATAATAATAATAATAATAATAATAATAATAATAATAATAATAATAATAATAATAATAATAATAATAATAATAATAATAATAATAATAATAATAATAATGATGATGATGATGATGATGATGATGATGATGATGATGATGATGATGATGATGATGATGATGATGATGATGATGATGATGATGATGATGATGATGATGATGATGATGATGATGATGATGATGATGATGATGATGATGATGATGATGATGATGATGATGATGATGATGATGATGATGATGATGATGATGATAATAATAATAATGATAATAATAATAATCTTATTGCCTGCCATTTTACAATTTTCGCCATCTTGGTTGAAACGGAACCTGTAACACATGTCCAGAAAATTGTTTCTGAATATTTATTACAGATTACGGATAAATTGTAAGTTTCAATTTGTTAAAACTATTTTTAAGGGTTGTTTTCTTTATCATTATAAAATATTGTAATTATAGCACTGGCAGCCATTTTGCTTCTTCCCCCATCTTGGTTGACCTGAATTCCAACAAAAAAAAGTTCTGAAAAATACGTTTAAATTATTTGGCTCAAAATATGGCCAAATATAAAGAACAGCTGTTACAAGTATATTTTTTAGGATTATTTCCTCCATTATTATAAAATATTGACATTTTAAGATTAGCGGCCATTTTGCTCTTTCCTCCACCTTGGTTAACTGGAATATTTATGACAAAATATGGACAGAGGTTAGGTTTACCTGTGTGTCAAAAGTATTTTAATGATTATTTTTCTTTTTAAAATAATATATTGACATAATTATTGCATTGACGACCAATTTTGCTTTTACCGCCATCTTGGTTGGCCTGAATTCCAAAAGAAAATTTTGAAAATAATTCCTTTTTATTTGTCATAAAATATAGCCAGGTATTAAGGACAAATATGTCAGCAGTATTTTTAAAGATTATTTCAAATATCATGTTTATATATTATGATCGTTATATTGGCGGCCATTTTGTTGTTTGCGCCATCTTGGTTAGCTCGGGGTCCTGCATAAAATATCAGAAATCACGCTTTGAATTTTATGTACAATTTGCTATAAAGATAATTAGGGTTTTCAATCAAAATACGTTTTTAATGATTATTTTCTTAGATTTTTTGGTATTTTTTCTAGTAATTTTCTTATTTTTGTAGGGAATTTGACTGTTTGCTTTTACTTCTTAGGTGTTTTTCTGCCATATTGTCAGGCAAACACTCTTGTGCCAAGGTTTCTAAAGTTCAGCCTTCATTGTGAAACATTAATTTACATCATTTTAATTAGGAATTGTGGAAATTTACAATGTTTTTACGCTATTTTTTGTAACATTTCTTTCAGTTCGGGGACCATTTTATTTTTCCGCCATCTTGGTTATCCTAAATCTAGCCATTACAGTCACAAAATTTAATTTTGGAATTGCTGTCATAAAATATGACCAAATATTAAAAGTCGATGTCTCAAAAATATTTTATAAGAAAATTTTCTTTATTATTATTAAATACAAAATAATTTTCAAAATTTTTGCCGCCATTTTGTTTTGGCGGCCATTTTGAATGAGTGAGACCCAAAATATTTACTGTCACCACTACAACTGACACTGACAACACTAAATGTCGTTTAAATTCGATTGGGAGGACGTGCAACACTGCCCTTTTGTGCCAGTGCCACTGAATTCTTGTAAAGATATTCGTTCTTTAGCCTACATAAAATGACAGGTTACTGTAAAGACTATGGTATACTCCTTTACACTATCATTAAGTGAGAATGCATCATGTCATGTAAGTGCTTACGGTATGGGCATTTGACCCTCTTTTTGTGTTTCCTCCTTTCATTTTAAATTTTACATTTCGGTTTTCTTCTCAGTTTTTCTTTTCTCTTTTCTCTTTTCACTCTTTTTTGCTTTTTCCCTTCAATTACTCCTTTTCTTATTTTAGTCTTTCCTTGTTTTTCTAATGTTTTGGCTCCCCAAAGCCCCTGGATACACCTGCCGAGGGTATTTCATTCTCAGCCTGTCAGTAGACCTATTGTTTACTGTACTCTACTAACTCCTTTCCTGGACAAAAGTCAACGCCACTTTATGGCGTATCCTCTAAACCTACAGTATTTAGGTGTCGTCCATTTTGTTAACCATTTCAAGAGCATGTATACATAAAATTTCTTTTTTGAAACCCCTGGCAGAGAGTTCTTCGAAAATCGTTGATTTTTGGCAAGTTGACCCTGTTCAGTTATTTAATGTTATTTAAAGGGATCCGTGCCCCTTACCACTTACTAGTGTTTTGCGTGCTCTTCAAAATAATGAAAATGGATAATCTGTACCATTTAAAATAACAACTTACTTTCTTTCCATAAAAAGTGTGGATGATATATTTGCGTAGTCAGGCTGCATTAACCTCACATTAACACTCGTCCTGTAAGAAGAATACCCAAAATAGGTGCTGTAAACTGTGACTACCACAAGACATGCAAATATTCCTTGAAAACTCCAGGAACAACTACATGTGGCAACATGGTATCCGCTCATTTCTACGATATTCACGTCAAAACGACGACGCGCAAGCTTAAGAATGCCCCAAACTTTGATTAGCTCTCACGGTGACCGTTTACTCACCCAGTCAGAATGAAGATATAGCCTATCTCTGCGGTGTAAAACCAGCTTTTACAGTAGGCCTACCATTCAATGGGTCACTGTGTAAGCAAAGCGCTAACTGTATTAGTAACGGTAAACAATCTGTGTGACCAATTGTGTGGTTCGGCAGATGATTTTTTATACAATGATTTTTTACGGTGTTCGGCTATTGCAGCAAAAGTCTTTTAGGGTGAGTAGACCCACGTAATTACGCAATTATTTTGAATATTTTTTGTAATGTAAGCGGATTTTTTTAGCCGGTTCCCAGATTTCACCTATCGCCGTACTTAGCGGTGTTTCAATATCAATTAACATTCCATTTTGGAAAAGTTTGACACAATTTTTATTTTATTTTATTTTATTTTATTTTATTTTATTTTTTGTCCTCTTTAGACAATACTAGTCTGCATCATATAGACATTTAGTTCCGAAACTGAAAGCTGCTGGCAAGCTGCTCTGTCATTGGATGCGTGACCAAGGCTTTGAAAATGCCATTCAGTGCCTACAAGAAACAGTCTAGGATTTCTTACCAAAATTCCACTTGCTGCATTTGAGGAATCTTCTGGTGTTTTAACTTGAGCTGGACATGCAGCTAGCCTCAAATTATGGGCAGAAATGTCCATCGTTGCTTTTTTCCTTCCAACACAGACCCTGCGTTTGTGTTAACTAGTTCTTGAGACACTGTTACCCTTTCAGAAAGAGGAAAACATATATCTTAAAATACAGTCATATATATATATTGACAAATTAATCTCGTTAAAATGGCCGATTCTTTCTCTTCCAACCTCTATTACAGCCAATGCCTTGGACTGGATAGTCATGACCGTAACAATGTCATACGATACAGCTAGAAAGTGCAAGGACTATTGAGTTGACACAAACTGCTTCTAGAAAAAAATGCATCTTACTCTCTATCTTGTAATTGCACACAAACATCACAGAAAGCTTTCTGTGCAACACGCATTTTAATGTAACCAATTGACCATGCAGGGTGAAAGTTAATTAGGATTGGGCACTGCTGTGTCATTGTTTGTAGCCTGAGTGGAAAAAAACCCTCGTGTGACCGCGTTAAAAAATAGGGTTTGTAACATGATATATACCTCAGTAGAACAGTAGAAGGGAGTGGGGGTAAAACATGTTTTTAGCTGAATCAGT
Organism: Holothuria leucospilota; assembly: GCA_029531755.1. Classification (NCBI taxonomy): domain Eukaryota; kingdom Metazoa; phylum Echinodermata; class Holothuroidea; order Aspidochirotida; family Holothuriidae; genus Holothuria; species Holothuria leucospilota. The sequence goes on along the minus strand of CM055961.1, from coordinate 35,160,697 downwards.
TCAGCATGTAATACTGAACTTTTCCGGTACCGATGGTATTCCATTCTGTCTGCCAAAAAGGAATACAAACCGACTAATACACGCACAAAATACATCTTATCTCAAAGTCCGATGCAGGGTTTTATAGTGAAAAAAAAATGTTTGCTGAATAGCGTGTTAACGCTGTTCCTCCGGAAATTTGGATGCATGTTGTTGCTCGCAGTAGTGAAAATAGCGAACGAGTCAGTGGCAACCAGAATACAGTGCAGTTAAGTCATGTGTCTAGTGTTTTCCCTCACTTAGAAGTCAGTGGTGTTTGTACTCTAATGTTGCCATTCATGTACCTCACGCAACTTCGAACAATAAATCAGGTGTTAACAGTATGAGTTTTGGTTTCTTCGTTTATCACCGTACAATCTTCAGGCTTTTCGACATGTACTAGCCTGTAAGTTTAAACTCGTTTAGTTGTATGTGAAATACTACACTCAACACATTCGACACAGCGACCTGGAAATGAGTTAGGGGGAGTAATGAGATTTAAAATCATCGCAAGCGCAAATGCAAGCTAGCGTTTCAAGTCTACTGGATGATATTGCAGGGATACAGAGTATCAACGACTTCTCGGAAGCTTGTGTGTGTGTGTGTATGTGTGTTGGGGGATGTTCATGACCTTGACAAGAATTTTTTTCAACCGCGCATTGCAAAAAGCTAGAAGCGAGGGATCCGGCGGCCTCTCTTGGTTGCTGGAAACATTTGGATGATGTGCCGATTTCACAAAATTCCCTTGTATGCTGGGAAGACATTCCTTGCGAGTACAAAGCAATGACTATGCGCACTGTATTATTGCAATATCGCTTGTGTAAAAGGAAATCATGTCTCCTCTGGCAAATGTGTCCAGCCGGACAATGTTTTCCTGGAAATAATGTCCAACGGACAATATTATTGAGGAAACATTGTCCCACCCCAGAGGAAGAACTGTCCGGGGGAGACTGGATTTTACGTCCGTATAGAATCATAACAGTAATTTATGTCCTGGGGACAAATATTCTTAACCCGCTAAGAATCATCGTCTCCCCAGACCTATTTTCCAGGGTATACGCTGGAAATGTAGTCCGGTGAGACAAGGACCGACTTTTCAGGGTTCATTTGAGAGCTTCGGGTTCAGAAATATACAGTGTTTCCATTTTTTCAGCCTTTTTTCATGGAATGCCGCTAGACATAGGTTTGGGAGTTATTATTCACCTCATAAATTTTGGAAAACTAAACAAATTCCAAAATAATCTTGCAAAACTTTTGACAAACGAATAAAAAACGTTTACGTTCACCATGATTCATTTTTCCATTTGTTCATCGCAATGGATTCATGGAATTAAAGACAGTGTAGGTCATAGCCAGACGTTCATTGCATTAAAATAGTATTTAGGGTCGTATTGCAGAGTTGTGATGGCCAAACATAGACCAGAAAGGCGCTGACCATTGATCGAGATTCCATACAGCATGTAGCATGTAAAACTAGTAGAGGGAGAATGTACCCCCCCCCCCCATTTTAGTGTATCACGCATGCCCACTTGTAGTGTCCAGTCGAACAAGACTACGGACACAACTTGAATAAGTAATTTCTACTAAGTATATTCTCTAGTAATTTCATGTTTTGCAGTTGTAGGTAAAATTGAGACTGATAATCATATTTTACTACAAACAGCACATAAACAATGGCTTCTATTGTTCTTGTACCACCCAGTGTGTGATACCGAACAAGAGATGAGGGGGAAGGTGACGCATGATCACCGGTGTGCTAACGTAACTAGCCAGTGTAATTGATTTGTTCTTGAAGACCTCCACACCACTGATTACCTGAGCTTCATGCATCTGGTCTTTGGTAGGAATTGTTATTTGTCAGAAAGTATAATGACGTTCAAAAGTGGAAGTACTGAAAAAGAAGACAGCATTTCCAACAGAAGACACTTTTTCCCGCTACACCGGCAAGTTGACATACACACCTAACAACCGCTGAGTGAAAACTACCCAAATATTAAAAAATAATACCCTGACTGGGCAAAACTTGACCAAGCAATGGATACTTTTGTAAACGACTTGGGAATGTTTTACCCAACAGTTTAACAGGAGGCACACGTAACCAACCTAGGTAAAAGTTTACCCAACAGTTTTTTAGAGTAAGATGAGTATATAGTAGCCCTACAATGTAAACGTATATCCCTCGAGAGCGGAAGTCGAACGGTTGTAAACAAGATTAATCACATCAATGCATAGTTCTATTTAGAAACAACCGTGCCTTTTGATTGGGTCTATAACGAATATATTAGTCCTATAGACTATAGTTGCCGTCGTAACAATCGTTCACGCTGTCTTCCATAGTACAAGACCCACTCTCCACATTGGCCCACATGAGAACGGACGGCACGAAAATATGTCGGACGGGGGGAGCCCTCCGACCGTTGTGGCAGCAACTCGAAACCCCAATAAAATTGACGAGTTGTCCTGAGAGTGGTGAAGCCACAATTTTCGGCGCGCTTGGCGGGAAGAGATCGACGTCGGAGAGTACTTACTTCGCGCACCCTTAAGAAGGTTCCCCGATGATGGTGGCAAAATTCCTCAGTGGGAAACATCTTTTCCGACTGAGAGGGTCATTCCCCTCAACTCCCAAATGGCTGTACACCTGTTACCTGTATACGAATATGTATATAACTACCACACTGCGAGGCAGGACAGAAAAACCCACGAATGGTTTTGATCAGGAAGGGGTGAAGGACAAGTTATGCGGCTGGCTTCTCGATCCTTTCATTTTTAGAAACACTTTCTTTTGTGCTTTGAAAATTTCCTTTGCCTTTTCGTACATTAGTACCTCAAATTGAATAAGACGCTTTATTTCTGGGTCCTCCATAATTTCGCGCTTTGCCGTTATTTTGAGAGCGCGCTGCTCTGTGGCGTTGGTATCTTCGTAAGTACCCTGCAATACGTGCATGTCAGAACAGACTTCCCCAAAAGGTAAACCGTAAACCTCTTCCAGCATCTGAAAGGTTGTCTGTAAATCTTCTGTCAAGCCAATGAATGATAAATGCTTGTGCAAATTATTCGCAATATCTACTAAATGATCAATCGACGGCCATCTCTCTTCAATGGTCATAGCCCTAAAATGTTGCAAGTCTGTGCATTTTTCTTTACCATTATCTTTCCTCTCAAATTTCCACTCGTTTGAAAATGCCTTCCATACTGTCGATCCCGAGTTTCTTATCCATTCTTTTATCGTTTCATTTAATATCGAAGTTAACTGATCACCTGATGATCTCTTTCTTGCAACTTGTCTATTGAAAAAGTAATGCGATACTAATCGATCGTAAGGATCTCGAAAAACAGTAAAAACTGAACACTTTCTATCGGTTATTTTCTCTTTCAAAAAAGAGCCCTAACGTGCCATGACCTCGAACAACAGGCCGCCCATTTGAACTGTTTAAATAATTTGCATATCCTAACATTTCTTCTTTCTTTCTGCAGGAACTTCCTCCTTGGACCGTCAATGGCAACCTAAGTTTCTTGTACATATTTACGAGGCAATGACCGATTGTAGATCCACTAGCTTTCTGTAGGTGCCAAAAGTTAATAATGGCATTCTGAAAGTGGTGGCGCTGGTCTTCATGTAAGAAAAAGTTGGGCAACTTGTTGCAACTGTTAAGCTTCTCGTGCACAATGTGGCATTTATTTTGAGGTGGAGTAGCTGGGGCTTTTGTAGTTCTGAAATGAAAATAATAAAATGGGTAGCTTTTGTAACAATGAACTAAATGACTTCAAAGGTTGTTGTTACGTTTGTCGTAAACAAAGTTTTTATTTCTATAAACGAAAAGGTCTGTCTGTACGACCTAATAGGTAATTCAAAACCATACAGGTGTGTAGCCTTTATTAGTTCCAAAACTCAGATTCTCACAGACAAAAAAAGTAATCGTTCTGTAGCTTATGATTAATATGATGACTAAAATTTTCATGTCAAATTTTTACATGGAAATTTTGGTCGTCATATAAATTATAAGCGTCGATAGCTTTTAACATTTAAAAGCAATCGAAGAAAGATTTTTTAATTGGAAGTGACGTCAAACGTTAAGATCTACGGTCATAATGTAGGTCTGTACTTTCTAGCCTTAATTTTTGTTTTGTTAAAACCTTGTACTAGAGAGCTTAGGTGCTTTTTTCACATATTTACAATCTTTGTCCTACCCAGACAGTTTGCGTCGCCAGAATATGCAATAACACATACATGGCACACAAAAGCTCACATATGGCGGCTAGACTCTGTACCAGGCGCCACCCGCCACTCAAAGCGCGTAGATAGAAAATCTCGCGTAGAAAAACAAGACAGAGTAGGCAGGTGGGTTACTATTTTAAGGGCATACACAACTGCCGCAACCTTACTCTTCAAATATCATTTGTGCCGTGGACTTAACATCTAGGGTGGGTAGGTGGGTGGGGGTAGTACGTTGGTGTAAGAACATGTTAGATATTTGACCCTGTTAAATTTATTCAAACCTATTTCATCCACAAGAACTTTTACAAATCAATATAAAAGCAAACATCGCGTTTTATCTGCATCAAAATGGTACTCACAGAAAGTAATTCTCAACATTACAATGGATCCTTTCCTCTCAAATTTTGGTGCATTGTGATCCTGGTCGTCGAAGGGGGGCACGTCCGGCCCACTTTTCAAAGTAAGGGGATCCTACCCCCATTACCTCCAGAACGTTATACGAAAATAATGTGCAGGTACCTCTTTGCTTTCATAACTTTCAATAAGCTTATTCAATAAAGTCAAACTCAAAAATGTGAAAACATCCATTCGATGGGCACTTGTGGAAAAATGCCTCGTATTTTACCACAGTTCATATAGCCTAAAATTTTTCCAGGGTCCCCAAGTGTGCCTGGATCCCTCGTTTCGAGATCTTTACGAATCGCGGTTGAAGTAGTTCTGTAGTTCTGTAGTTCTCTTTCCCCATCCCCACTCCCGTAGCGTCATCAGAGTTTTGGAAATGGAGGAGGGGACACTAGGGGCGCAACGTTTCACCGGTAGGGAAACGAGCGTCTCTGGAGGCCTCTTAGTGACGCTCAGTGCTCCTCTGTAGGCATAGGGGCCTACAGATTCACTGTAGGGCCCGTGGTGCGGTACAGGGACGACATCCTAGAGGGGCCCGGAAGCTCTAGGGGACCACTGGAATGAATTTTTTGACTATCTCCAAAATGGAATTAGATGCGCACTAAACAGCCTACAAAAAATAGAAATCACCCTGAAATTTGATCATTTTGTTAGCCAGTACGCGCACCATTGATTTAATGATTGGGGAGGGAGGGTGTGAGTGAGGACGACGAATCATATTAAGGTTTCCATTCTGTTTAAAAATAAATCCATACACTCTGCCCAATAGGAATTAACGTTGAGACAACCACATTTCAGGTATGCCACTGACGGAAGGGAAGTCTTTACATTAGAGCATCGGAAATGTATCTACGACTGCGGATCCGGAACTAGACGTGAACATTTGGGGAAAAAAGTCTTTGAATGTGGTTACTTTAGTTTTGGGTGCCTTAAAATTATTTTTATGACAGATATATTTCATACGTTTTCTTCAGCAATAAATGAAACCAAAATGTAAAACATTCACACTCGCGAATCCACCAGTGGAAAACTATAATGAAGAGAAGTTGTGTAGCGCCCTCGATAATTGTCCTTTTTTTTTCATTTTACTAATAAAACGTAAAAAAAAGTAATTCAAACATAGTGTTATCTTACTACACGCCAAGTACCGATACACGTATAATGTAACAATAACAAAGTTGCCCAACGAGTTCTAACAACGACGAAGTCGAAAGTTTCCAAGATCTTGGGAAATTCTCAAGCGCCGTCATCACTGGTATCCATATGCAATTGCTGTTACTGGCCAGGTACATCTCTACAAGAAGAAAACCTTAGTTTTGTAAGTGATACTTCTAATCAGACTCCTGTTTTTGTGGTTGATATAATTCTGTTTTAACAATATATCCATTCATGTTTACAGTGAATTCTTCAAAACTAGTTGCTCAATATCATTATTTAGTTCTCAATCTAAATATTACTGTAGAGGAAAGTGAGGTATGTGCTTGGAATAGCATCCTGATAAACGGCTGAACTCTACAATTTGACTCAGGATAGTCGCTTACGAGCAAGGAACGCGTATTTGTTCTTAAAATTATCACCAATCCCTTACTTTATCATTTAATTTGAATGGAACATGATCTTTACATATTATAGTATTGTATAAGAGGTAAAGGATAGAATAAGACAAGAAAAATGTCAACATATGGGATTTAACACTGTGGGAAGTGTAACATACAACTAATACATTTTGCTATTCCCCCGTAAAAAAGGTAGCTAGAGCCCGCGAGACCACCCTTGGTGCAAAGGTGAAGCAAGTAGAAAATTTTGGTATTAAAGGTAAAGAGCAGTCGCCCCAAATTCATTTCGAAATATCAGCTAAATCTAATAATTTAGCTCATATGTTTTACAAATATTTTTCATGACCATCCGAACAAATATATTTTCTGTTAGAGGTATATTCAGCATAGTTTATTTTTCATGAACTGAACAAAAATAGTGTCACATGACTTAAACAGAGCAATTCATGATTTAGGATTCCGAGGTACACGAATTCAAACTGGAATGACTGTAGTTTCCTTTTAAGTATCTATGAAATTGTCGTGCATTTTCTTTTACTCCCTTTGGAGGTATGACCACTTTATGCCCACCCTGGTGTGGTGCTTGGCTACGTCCCCTTGAGGATTCGGGAGAGCAAAGTTCCTCTTGAAAGTTTGGAAGGCACCGGTATGTAAACCGAAGACCTGATGGGACATTAGCCAATGAGATTGAAGCTATTTAATTATGCTTATATTAATAGATATGGGTTGAAATCACACGTTTTACAGTTTTCGAACATAAAATCTGACTAAAAGACAATCGACGTGGGAGTTGTATTGAAGGGAGAGGACTTAACGACCGCAGTAATTCCATAGTCGCTGATTATATCTCCCAATAAGGTAGTCCTTCACGTGGTTCAACACATGTCCATGGTCGTCAACAGGCGGGAGACAGGGGGTGGGAGACAGGGCGAAATGCCCCCACTTTTGAAAGTAGAGGGGATATCATATCGTCCCCCAACTTTTCCAAGACCCGGGGGAAAACAGCAGGTGCGTGTTAGACTCCACACTTTATATACAATATAGCTTATTCAATAAAATCAAGCTCAAAAATGGTAGAAACAGCGGCCATTTAAATGAATTAAAATGGTGAAACAATGCCTCAGATTACACCTCAGATTTGTTAAAATCCATTTTCAGGGCCCCTAAGCGGGTTCCGCATCCCTCGCTGCTAAGACTTTGCGATTCCACTTGAAAATTATTTTCGTCAAGGTTGTGCCCCCCCCCCCCCATTTTTGTGAAGCTGCTGACGCTCTTGCGTTATAAGAAAATATCTGCAAGTCATCTCTTGGTACGAACAATGTGTTTGCTATGTTTTATATGGACTCGCTCTTTCCACACCTCTGTTAAATGAAATAGAATCATTCCATCAACTTCAATCTTTTTCAACTTTTGGGAATGCGGACCCAATTCTCTCTGACAGCGTTTGAGAATAATTGGAGCACCCTCACATGTAACATGGCCACTAACGCAGGATAAGTGCAGAACTGTTGTGACTTAATCTGTTTCAGAGTGCGATTTTCCTCGACAACACTGCTCAGTTTGAAATGCTAAATGTTTCTCCTGTACCGCAAACCGACACATGGTAAACATCAAAATGACCATACTGGTGACTGACTCAAGCATGCTCAAAGCAGAATTGTAACAGGGGTGGTGCCAGGTGGAGGAGTTGCAAGGGGCCATGACCCCCATCGTCGGGGAAACTCCATTTTCGTCAGGGATGTTTACTGGGTATGATGAAATATGTAATCCCCTACGATGACTAGACGACGCAACGAATTTCTTGAGTTTGCCGTGAGTAGGGCAGATTGCTCAATAAAACCGCAATTTTTCATAGTTTCTTCAATAGTAACCCCAAAATATTCAGCGCGCTTCGCGCGCCAAATTTCGCGTTTTCCATCCTTTCGGCAACCCAGCCGCTCAGTAGGGGAGCTTGGCCACCTACTGGTGCCATCCTTGATTGAAAAGGCAAATTTGTGTTTAAGAGTGCGATTTCCTGCTATCTGGAAAGCAAAATTTTTCAAAAGGGCCTGGAAGCAAAATTATCGCTCTTTCCAATTATTGTCCTCTCTCTAAGCCTAAGATCCTTCCCCGTGGCCCTCAACCTTATTCCAGCCTTGCCATTTGGCACTCTCCCTCAAAAAAGTGAGAATCACTGGTGTAGATCATTAAATCTTTTCAAATTGTTTACTTACAGGGAATGAGCAGTCGCCGGAAATTTTTGTTGAAAAATCATGTATTTTTTTACAGATAGCCTTAAAAGTACCTCTAAAGACGGGTTTGAACCTAGATGTTTCATACAAAAGGAAAAGTAAAGATTTATTCTCCATAAACTTGACAATTAAGGAAAATAAAAAATATTGTCACATGATTTAAAAGATCAGTATCCATGATTTAAGATATAGGGGTATACTAATTTTGTATGGGATGACCGTATTTTCCTTTAAATGTCATGTCCTGTGCTGGGAAGGGACATACCGAAAAGGCAAAAACAATTTTAAACATAAAATGGCAATATAGTTTTAGCTGAGTTCGCAAGTAGTGAGTAAACAGTACAGTAAAGTTGTATGTCCATGATCTGTAAGAGGTGGAGCGAAGGGTTATCAAGACGATGATGACCTTTCTACATCATGGTTTCTGTTTTAAAAGTGTCTTTTGATTAAATGTATCAATTAAATCATAAGAGTGGTAGGAATTATAACCTGGGTTGTTGTCGTCCGTTGTCACCTCCCACGCAGTTTTCCATAACGAAAAATGGCACTGTCCACGTAAGGTCACATGACCTACATACATAACATATTTAAGTACCGCCTTGCGTGACAGGACATAAAACTGCGCCAGAGCTCTTTAGCAAGAAGGGGCTTAGAACAGGTTATGACGCTTTCATCTCGATCTTTTCATTTTTAGGAACACTTTTTTCTGTGCTTCAAAAATTTCCTTAGCCTTTTCGTACACTAACACTTCAAATTGAATAAGACGCTGTATCTCGGGGTCTTCCATAATCTCACGCTTGGCAGACATTTTTAGAGCGCGCTGTTCTGTAGCGTTGGTTAGTTCGTAAGAGCCCTGCAATACGTGCATGTCAGAACAGACTTCCACAAACGGTAGGCCGTAAACCTCTTCTAGCATCTGAAAGGTCGTCTGTAAATCTTCTGTCAAGCCAATGAATGATAAATGCTTGTCCAAGTTATTTGCAATTTCTGTTAAATGCTCATCAATCGTCGGCCATCTCTCCTCAGTGGTTTCAAAATGTTGCAAGTCTATGCATTTTTCTTTACCATTATCTTTCCTCTCAAATTTCCACTCGTTTGAAAATGCCTTCCATACTGACGACCCCGAGTTTTTTATCCATTGTTTTATCGTTTCATTTAATATTAAAGCTAATTGATCACCTGATGATCTCTTTCTTGCAACTTGTCTAGTGAAAAAGTAATACGATACTAATCGATCGTAGGGATCTCGAAAAACAGTAAAAACAGAACATTTTCTGTCAGTTATTTTCTCCTTGATAAAGTCACAAAGTCCTACCGTGGCATGTCCTCGAATGACAGGCCGTTCTTTTGAACTGTTTAAATAATTTGCATATCCTAGCAAATCTTGCTTTCTCTTGCAAGACGTTCCCCCGCGGACCGTCACTGACAGCCCAAGTCTCTGGTATAAATCCCCTAGGCAATGACCGACTGTAGATCCGCTAGCTTTCTCTAAGTGCCAAAAATTAATGATGGCATTCTGAAAGTGGTGGCGCTGGTCTTCATACAAGAAAAAGTTGGGCAAACTGTTGCAACTGTTAAGCTTCTCGTGCACAATGTGGCAATCATTTCGAGATAGAGTAAGTGAGGCTTTTGAGATTCTGAAATGAAAATAATCAAATGATTGACTTTGTAACAATGAACTAAATGCTTTCAAAGGTTGCTGGGTTTGTCGTAAACACTTTTTATTTCTATGAAAATGTCTGTACTAACTAAAAAGGCAATTGAAATTAATGAACGTGTAGCCATAACTTCAAGAACTCAGATTCTTAAAGACAGACACTCATCATCCCAAGTACATTTTTGTTGGGGAAACCAAAATTCTCAATTGCTGGCTGCTCTTTTATTGACGTCAGGGTCAGAAAATCCAAACGATGCAGAATAGCTCTTGCTATGCAGCATGTACAGAGGGTGTTCTGATTACACATCAGGGATTTGTTTGCTCACCAGGACATTGCCTTAATAAATTCGGTTTGAGTCTGCACAAGGAGGAACTTAAGACACCTTTTTTCTTTGGGGGGGGGGGGGACGTTTCGTTGGGAGGAGGGGGACGGTTAGAAGTACCTTAGTTGGGAGAGCTAGATCTGTCTAGGATGAGGAGATTTGTCCTTTAAAGACACAAACATTCACCGCTCTCTATTACTCATGGTTAATCTGATTCTAAAATTTTCAAATGAGTAACTCGTTTATCTCCCAAACCACTTTGCAGCAAGCAACTGACCCAACTGAGGTGTCGAGATTCAGGAGAAACAATTTTTCAAACTCCAGTTATTGCTCAAGTGACCGAAACTATGCCCGGGCTAGCCGAATGTAACTTGACTTTGTACGTCACATAACACCCTCTGAGAGCATGCAAGTGTGAGTAATCCCAATGTCATTCCTACTTCTCGACCTCACTGGGCTGTGATCAGATTGAATCTCCTAACTTGATAGAACAGAAAACTTTTATTAATTGGCCGGATGCCTTTTGGGCTATTTCTCTCGGAGGAGTGAAATGAGATTTCTGTGTAACAGCGTTAGGGGGATGTACACACTATGTAGGACACAAATCTTATGCCAGAGTTTGTAGGTAAGAATGATGAATTACATCTGTGTTTGTACCATGTTAATGAAATCTTAGCAGATTATTCCCTTTTTCGATTGGAAAGATGGTGCTTTTTCTGTCCTTTGCTATATGTGACAATTCTATAAAAGGATATTGCCTTTTGATCAGAATGTTGGATTTCATTATTTTTTAAGGTTTGTTGACAAGAGAGCAGTGTGGGGTCATCAAATGGTCAATGAACTCGAAACAAACGATGCACATTTCCAACAAATTTCATTTTTCAAACTTCCACTATTATTCCTACAATTGTTTAGTTAATAAAGCAACTCCCTCCATCTCCCCACCGCAAAAAGAAGTAATTCCCTTCATTTGAGTAGTTTTGATATCTGCAATCTGAAGCACCAACCCACAATAGCTTGTTAACCAATACCAACCTATGTATTTTAGTACCCTATCATAATTTAATAATTCAAATGGCACAAATATCTGTTCAGCCTCTTGACTGGGCACTGTATTTCATTTAGCTTATTTGCAAATGTCATTGACCAGTATACTCTATATTACTTTGTATGTATGCTCTAAATATGAGAAGTCGCTCAAACAGAACTCGCTGATCTAAACCTAACTGTTCATCCGTGAGAGCTCATGGTATCATTACCACAGAGACCTCGCCACGCTCATTCCTTGTGAAGTCACTTGCTGCTTTCGTGGCTTTGGGAGCATAAACCGAGATTAAATCTAAAACTAATTTTGTCATTTCTGCATCAAACTCGTTTAATCTTATACTTTTGTGAAGGTAAATTATCTGTCTAGAACTTTAGTTTTAAAATCAAAAGCATTTTTTCTTATGCCCAAAATATTATACCTCAGAAAACGTTCTTCCCTCTTATGACTAATTTGCGGTTTTAACAGAAAACTTTACTATCAGATCCCGGAATGAGGCCCATTAGTCCCGAAAAGACGACGGAAAGCGATCAGTGATTTCTGTTAAATCGACCTGCCATATTTATAGAGGCAATAACCAATCAAAATGGGTACTTTACTCATTATCTGCCCATAAGGGATGGAGATTCCCCCATGGTTCCCAAACAACTTCCCTCGAAAATTTCCTAGCCGGACAATTCCCACCCCTGAAAATTCCCACCTAAGTCAATTCCACATTTTCTGGTAGGGGAAGTCGTCTGAGGGGTACTTGCCATGGGTGGGAATTGTCCGGGGTGGGAGTTGACTGGCGGCAATTGTGGGGCGGAAATCGCTGGGAGAGTTGTCAGGGGAAATCGTGTGGGGGCCCAACCCCCATCCCTTGGAGGAATTGCTACTGCTAATTAAGGTTGCTCAGGTGCAACAAGGCTGGTGAAATGTTGAGCTACATGTGATTTAAATTTGCATTAAAAAACCCATTTTTATACAACTCCAAATCAAATCAACCATTAGCCCCAAGAGTAATTTACCCAAATGCTGGTTAGGAAAAACTGCTTTACACTTTTATCCTACAGACGCCACGTATGTCCTGCGTATCATATTGTTAGGGCAACAACATCCAGCTGTAAAGGGTGGGTCCATTATTAGAGAGGGGGCTTACGTTCGTTAGAGCAGGTCGCCTTCACATAAGAGAGCTTGACAATAGGGATGTTCGGTGGAAATTCGAGGAAAAGGACCCCTACTGCCCCTGTCACCTTCATAACCTCTTCTGTATCCATGTCTGTATCCATGATACCGTGCTGCCGGGGCTTCGGTTGCTGCCCCACTCTCTTCAAGGAGCTTGGCCCTGTCGGGCAAATCGGAAAGACCTAATATTGGTTTTTTATTCAACTAAACATCTCGATAAGATTCTCAACCAGGGTGATGCCCATCGCTACGAATTGTTTAGTCGATAGGCAAAGAGCGATATCATCAACCCACAAAAAGTTTTGATTGATTCTGTATTCATAATTGATGACAGCAGTTTGATTGACATAAAACTGGGTAAATTCAAAATATGCCTTAAAATAAGAACCTCTCTGATTGGTCACTGGCTTGTGCGGGTTAATTAAAATGCCAGATGAAGTGTACATTGCACATCGGACATAGTTGTTCAATTTAAGTATGCAGGCCTATGTAGTACCTGGCGAAAGTCAAATTGGTAGAGAGACTAGAAACAGTCTCGTGTAGCCACGAGGGGGCTGTAGAAAACGTCCTCCTCATTTCTCAATCACTTTGTTTTATAATATTGGAATACAAATGTAAAAATAGAGAAGGTATTGTTATTACACTGATAGCATCTTAGACCCTGAAATAAGCAAAGATCAGGCAAATATTCGCTCTCCTTAGATTTCTCTTCTCTAAGTGTTATTTTTTTCCTCCCTCTTTCGATACAGATACGTGGAAGTCTCCACAAGTAAATGAAGGGAAGCTTTCACCATCATGTTTCTTCATCTCCGCGTGCACAGTCAAAAAGTGGAGTGTTTTTCAAGCAGCGTGTGCTCGGGGGCTGCCTTAAGGCCCTGTTGTGGTCCAGTATAATTTTGGTGGGATCTAGAGGGAAGATCCCTGGAAGTTCTGAAGGATAAAAGAATGGAAACACTGGTATGGAGCTTTGAGTTGACAACCAAATGACACTGATTTCACACCAAGCTCTTTACAGCTGACAATCCAGTTTGCAATTATCTCATTTTCACTAGTCTTTGTGTAAACAGCTTACAAAAGAATGAGCAAGTGTAATGAACGAAATGTAAAAGCCAAAGGGGAAGAGGGACTTAGAGAGTACATCTAGGTTTGGCCATACTGTAGTAGTTCAAGGGTGTATCTGTGCTGATAAGGTTCATTAGGCATACAGCACTTGCCCGCTGGGAGGACATGTGTTACTCCTGCAGCTATATCGGCTGCACTCGTAACCAACGTCCGCGAACTTTCGCAAGAATTCTTCGTGGCATTGTGTAAAAACTGTACGCTATTTGATATTCATATATACGATCACAACAAACTCAAATTATAAATATTCAACAAAAATCGAATAAAGCAAGTCTGATTACCATGCTGTTTCAGACCACCGACATCAATGGGGTTTTAGTGTTTAATTTCTCCCGCTTAAAGCTCACACAATGAAGTCCCATCGACTTACTGTGAAAGTGAACGTTAGAGCTGAAACTTCGTCAGTGCAATATGAATATTCATATGTTGAAACCAATCAACAGTCGAGAGGTAAAATAAAATTCGGTCATGAATATAGTGAAATTGGATGATCTCTGCCGGAAGTTCTGGGGTTCGACTTCTGGCCGGGTCATACTAAGGACTGTAACAATGGAACCTACTGCCATTGTGCTTGGTGCTCAGCATAAGCAATGGAGTAGGGAAAACAAGCCAGTGAGCCACAAACTGGAAAAAAGACCGTGGACGGCCCGACTTAAACCAATTGGTTAGAGACTGAGCCGTAAAACCTCATCTAAATCTAACTGTAACTCTAACTCTGTCATCGTTCGCAGGTGTTAGAGTCTCTACTTCTAAAGAGGAGTACATATTCGACACCTCCTACGAAGGGAAATACAGCACCGACTTTGAAGGATTGTCTGTCACTTGCACGCAGAATCACCGTTGAGACACTCAATGTTCTTACAAACTATGTGACGGCGAGTATGAATTCAGAGTCTTTCAAAAGGTAGGAAAAAGAGGATAGAACGACTTTGCATCTATTCAGTTCCATGTTATGTTTTTCCAGAATCAGGCCTGCAGGGAAGGTCAATAAGGAATCTTTACCATTGAATAAATCATATGTGCAGTTGATGAAGCAAATCAGAACAGGAGATTACTAGTAATGCGAGAAACTTTTAATTTTAGAAAGTGTGATGGGAAACAAAATATGTCCATCATTAAAAGCCTTTTGGGATCATTTTAAATTTTGTTCAATAATCGCTAAGGACATGCCCAAGCTTCAAAGATTCACAGTTAGCAAAATTTTATTCTCGATCGATTTTTCACATAAGGTAGGGGGCACAGTTTTACTGGGGGAGTACGGCCTTTGTGTCCCCCTCCTGGCTACTGACCTGCTTAGTAGCTATGGAGGGCTATGAACTCACGACCCTGAAATCAAATATGGGCTAGACAACCACCAGCCATTCTTTCATATTCAACTGCCATGCAATTGCAAGCCATTGTTTAGTTATACAAACTATTGATGTATATTCATCGCTATTTCACGCTTGACTAAGAGTTTACAGTAAATTGTTCTGCGATCTGTTTGCCGTGCGTGACTTATTGACTTATGACTTATCACGCGACCAGTTTGTGTTACCAGGGAGCTACGGCACCCTGCCTATGCTATCTAGCAGACATCCCTGCAGGGTAATACGACATAGCGGAGGCAGTGCCCTAGATAGAAAATGGTTTAACGTGAGGCAGGACGTAGGATATTGAAGGAACTTGGATTGTTTGAGTATTAAAGGCATCTGATAGAAAAAATTGCAACCATCATGATTGCGGAAAGTTGTTCTGTTTTAGCAGGTTAAACCCCCTTTTCAATAGCATGTTGTGTTTGATCCTCAGAGAAATGTAAAAAATATCAGAGATAGGGAGCATGATGAAAACTTTGTGATACCATCCAGTCACATTACTTAGACATACACTCTAAATGCAAAAGAGTGAAATTCACTCGAACAAAGACTGTAGTTTGGGACCACTCCTTGTAAGAGTGAATTTCACACAGGGTGGAGTGAAAATTCACTCCAAGTAGAACGATATTTTATTGCATGCGAGTGAAGTGTCGCTCTATTTGGAGTGAATTATCACTCTACTCCGGGTAAAATTCACTCTTACTAGGAGTGGTCCTAAACTACAGCCTTTGTTTGAGTGAATTTCTCTCTTTTGCATTAAGAGTGTATAGCATTGTATTGACACCTCTGCTTTGTTTGCTAAACTGTACATTGAGCATAGTTTTATGCTAGAAATAGTTGGAAAGATTTTCAAGCATTCCATCAGTGTCAAATTTTAATATTTTCGTACTCCTTTTTGTGTACATTTAGAGTTTGAGACTCCGTATTCGTATATTTTTTCTATTTGAATGTATATGAGTTTATTTCTGTATGTTCTCGTTTTGTTTCATGTGACCAGCTGAGAGTTTAACAATAAACACTCGCTTATAATTGAAACGACCTGAAAATTTTGATTTATTTCAAGTATTATGTTCGTCCGTCCTTAAATCCTGACAAGACAAAAGGGCGTACTACATAATTTGGCGTCAGATGTGGTGTCCCACTCTGGCGCCAAATATGTCATCGTGATTGCCGATCATTTTACTAGGTTAGCGTTGGCGATTCCAACGCTGGCGATCACTAGCTGGTGTCCCACCTCTGAAACCGACTTATGAAGCACACCCGTTTTGTCTGTTAGGATTTAATGGCAGGCTAACACAATACTTGAAATAAATGAAGAAATATTTTCGGGTCTTTTCAACGAGTAATCGAGTGTGTAGTATACACTATAACGAAAATGCACAGAAACGAACTCAAAACAGGTAAAATAATGTGAAAACAGGTACTCAAACTCTCAACTTACACAGAGGAATACGAAATAACATAACATCAATGTAATGAAAGGAGGATGAAATAAAGATGGATCCTCACTCTTTGGCAATCAGATGGGATCTCTCTCAACCAAAGAGGTAGAAATAAGCAAACTCTCAAATGGTTGCTGCCTCTAATGAGGCAAACTTGACTGATACCAGAAATATCCGAAAACATATAAGAAGAAACATTGCTTTGGTATTTTCTTCTTCAAAGGGTATTTTACCAGGAAGAGCGCGTGAGGGATCATTAAAAAACCAACAAGACGATGAGTAGGGAAGGATGACCGGTGAATTTCCGAATACTTGGAAGTATGGGGACAAAGAGGCATTGGTCTTATGTTTCGGAACGAAACAAAAGGTGAGAGTAACCGTATAGAGTCAATGAACTGCTGGTTAAGAGTACGGTAGCCTTGGGAAGTCGGTGCCGTCACGGGTGGTAATCACATTCTCACACTCATACCTGATAAAACAAGACATTCAAAGCCATTTTAACGAAAATAAAGTGCATCCAAGTTGATATTCCACGTGGTGGCCACTATTTGTACTTGGTGGCAATGTTACTAATGGGTTAGCTGGTATTGAAACATGGGGATAACCATCGCAACCACACTTATAGCTTCTAAAATAATAAAGTTAAAGTCATTTTCCTCGGCCATTTTGTGGCTGTCAAGATCATGTCGGACAAATGGAACCTTGTATTTTAAGATTAAGCATACCCGAAACATTACGAATATGCAATTAACTATTGCTTCATGCACAACAGCAATTGAAAATAAACCCATTCGTAACCTTCTTTCATAAATCGTTTCCTCTAAAATTGCAATTAAACAAGATTTTTCCCAATCTTCCTTAAGAAATTGTCGAACAGAACTCTCCAGGCACTCAAAGAGTAGTCAATGTACTCTTTACGCAGGCCCAAAAAGATGATGGATTCAGGAGAACAGCAAAAAACGAAAACCAGCGGTGATAAGGCGAAACCCTAAACAATAGTAGTTTTACCGTAAGGGGTCACGATAGGCCTGCCTAGTTAATAAGACACCTGTTACCAATTACTGTGATCAATTTGTTTGGAGAATACCTTTATTAAAGACAAAAGTGAGATAGGCTAATATGGTACGAAAATTGTTTTATTTGAGGCGTGAAAATTTATTGTAGATTTTTTGTTTATGATTTCACGGGTAAACCGTTACAATCTAGGGATTTTATTATGAAGTATATTGACATTGTTGAATGGGAATTTACAGCTTCTTGGTATAAAAAACTACAAGTTATTGTTTGAGGCTGTCAAGGCAGCCATCCTGTCAGCATATAATGTTAATTCATCCAGAGGCGTCGAGCTCACTGGGGTCCGGGGGCCCAGACCCCTAAAAATTTTGTCAAGGGTGTCGTATGATTTTGTCTGAAAATGCGTTTGAAAACACTTCACATGCCAATTAATATGAAAAGTTAACTGTTTTCGAAAAATATAGCACTTTGCCTTAGGTTACGCTACTTTTCACATCCCCCTCCAAAATTATTTTTACCACGACGCCTTGTATACCTTAATAGTTTGCCCTCTTGTTCGCTTTTAATGATTTACGAATAGTCGGTGCATGGAAACACCACTTTATGCATTACAGAAAAGGTAGCGGCTTTATGGAACAACATTAAGTTGGTCCAGACTTGATATTAAGTGTATGACAATATTTGTTTTGGTTAAAAGTATTCCAAAATATATGGTACAGTTTTGCTGTTTTTATACCAAATTTTACATTTATAATTGTAAGGTAAATAATAGGTTGCCAGATTTCCAGACATTTAAATATCACTTCATATTTGAGATATAAAAGCTCAAATACATATACGTAGTACTGAACCAGAATAATTACGAATATTCACTCTTCTATTGAATACGGTAGCTAATTGCCGATGCATCTGTTTTACAAAACCTATAGACCATGATCTGCGAAGCAAATCCATAATCACTGTTCTATTGAATACGATAGCTAATTTCCGATCAATCTATTTTCCAAAACCTGTAGACCATGAACTGCGAAGCAAATCCAGCTACGAATGGCTTGCCTTACAAGCTGACAATAGTAAACGAAGTTTTTTTAGTATTGAAACATTACACTACTAACAAAGGCTTTCATTTTTGTTGAAACCAGTTGCGAATGCCTGATTCAGTAGCAGCCTCCATAATTAAGTTGTAATGCGTGGTAAGTAACAGCATAGCATTTTCCATATTAACAGCTACTAGAATTCTTTATTGGTAAAGCATTGCAGTTATCTTTCTTGAATGAGAATCACAGGCTTTCAAGAATCCTATGGAATAAGTACTACAGTACCATGCATAATAATGTACAAGTTTTCATTTTTCCCGGGGGGCGGGGGGGGGGGGAGTCCTGCAACTACCCGTATAACAATTCTAATAGTTGCTGTGGGACAAGCACTGTAGTTCAGTGTGTAACAATTAAAGGCTATCTCCTTGTTGGAGGAGCAGTGCAATTAGTGTTATTGATACCGGCCAACTACACTCTCTTTTTGTTGGAGATCACGCCGTGGAAACAGGAAAACTGTATTTCTTTATCAATGGGATATTGTGAAGTAATCTGTCCGTAAAACGAAAACAGGGACCCCGAACATGGAATGTCCGCTGACAATTGTGATCCAAACATCTTCAGTCTTCAGTAACAAACTCCAAAAAGGCAAGAAGTCATCACAGATTACATATTATCACATATTATCTAGTAAGGGAATTCACACAGAAAATAGCTACTAGCTGTGTACATCCACCCACAGGTAAATGCCGACAGCGCCCGTAAACGGTGCTGTCCATGTTATGGTGGAGCACTTCAACCACATCAAAATTGGTGACCTACTGTCTGACGACTGTACCAGCTCGATCACTGAGTGTGCTGATCTGACTACAAGAAATCGGCGTAGCTGAATTGACAAGGTCCAAGGCCATTGTGAAGACGCAACTCTGATGGAACGAAGAAGCTGTTGATCAATTGCACTGGAGTTTTGAATGGCTGACTGGCATGTATGTGAACATCCAGACATACAGGATTCCACGATGGCTCTCACAGTGTATATATATACATTAATTCTGGATTAATTTTACTAAAAATTTCGAAGAAATGTTTCCTTGTTTTTCCAAACAGTGTACCATGGGTTTAAAATGAGTGAAAATCTCTAGTACATGTCAAAAAGACTGCTTTCCCAAATGGATATCAAGAAGTAAAACACCGTGAAATAAAAGAAAGAGGTGAAGAGATGTAAGCAAGCGCATAATGTAGAGGCAGCCTGGTATGTGATGCAGGGTATAAAACTTATGCACTGACGTCACGCGACGTCATTTTGGCGGCAAAACGGTGAAGCACACTGCACGCACGACTTCGCACGCGCTGATCGTACAAGACGATGAGTGTATTCCTCCGATACACGAATCAGCTGTCTCCATTTGTGGGGGGAAGTTGCAATGATACACGCTTGCCTTCTTTAGGGGGCGCAATCTCTGTTATGTGACGTCATATACATATACGGTCTATAACAGGGCACAAAGGAAAGGAAAAAAGTGGATCGATAAGAACGGAACAAATGTTTGTCAATAACTTAAACGATTTTTGTTGTAGATTTGATGTATATGACTTACGTGACAACGAACGTGTTAGTAAGAAAACAGAAAAAAAAAATGACAACTGCTCCTTGTTATACTGGTATTGAAAGAGTTAGTGTTAATGAAGATGATGTTGCTGGACTGTGTACACTAGAAGTTTCTGTTAAAAATCTCGTTCTTCTGTGATCTTTCGCTGTTATTGGTTTGACTTGCGACCACAAGCCGTAACAATGATGTCAGGAAATGTTTCGCGAATGTTAAGATACATAAGGCCCCAAGATGAGATGGTGTCACAAATGACATTATCAAAATATTTTACCAGTCAAATGCCTCAGTGTATGTACGTTTAGTATTAAGTTGCTAAGGCGGTATGCCTCAGAAGTGCAGCGAGAAGGGCTGGATAGAGTAACGATGCTTAGGTTCAAGACTTCCTTCTCCCTCATCAATTGACGAAGTTACACAGCATACTAAAAGATGATGCTCACCCTTTTCATACCCTAATCATGCCTAATAGATCCGGTATTGGTTCCCCACATAAGAATGGGTATATCCCATTATTCATTCCTTCCTGAAGCTATTCACTTATTAATTTCGCTTTCCACGAGTTTTAACTACAATGCATGATCAGTCAGCTGCAATCTTTTCCAAATTTTTGTTTTTACCTTCTGCTTATAATCTTCAATTTCTGAGTTTTTTAATTTACTTACTCTTTTCCCTGTACATTGTATATTGTGTATTGTAATCTGCTTTACATTTCTACTACTTTTGAACGGCTGTCTATATTTATTGATGTTAATGTATAGTTAAGTATATGGAAGTGAAATAAAGAAACAAGCAAACTTCTTTTATACTCTTGTTTACTCTTTTTGACCTTTTGTGTTATTGTTATTTATCTCTGTATGACTTGTACTTCTTTTCATTTCTACTCCACTCTTCTCCACTCCACACATTACTTTATTTTATCATTAATACAATTGTTGTTTTCTTGTGTTGTACTTTTAGTTCTTTTTTGCTGTGGGCTATATTCATTTTATTTTGTTACTGATTTGTTTTGATGTTTGAACTGTCCTTTTTATGTTTTATTGCCGTTGGTTTTCATCTCTTTCTCTGACTTTTACTTCTTCATTTCACTGCACTCCGCACATTTATTTTATTTAATCATTAGTACTGGGTTGTACTTTTAATCCACTTTTGTTGCCGTGTTCTATATAGGGCAGTTCAGAGTTACCGTTGCGTTGTAAAGGTCAAGGGTCATAAGGGTGTCCAGTCTTCCAGTGCGTGAACGCTTTTACTGCAAAGCATAGCGCACAATGTACCAACTTCTGCACTGCGAGTGACTTATTATTACCATATATACCCATATGTCCAACGACCTGAAGAGGCTGCATATTGGGCAGTAACAACTCTGAACTGGCTTATTCTTCATTTTGTGACTACCTTGTTTTCATATTTCAACAGTCGGAGTAAATTAAACTTCCATTTTTAATGGAAAATAAAACAGTTGCCTATCTAAAGTATTGAGAGAAACTAATCATTTCACTTTTAACCAAATCAATGTAATATCTTGTCTTGTGCTAAGAAATATCCGTAAACCCTATGGCGATTGACGCTTCACGTACCATAAGTGGACGAACAATATATTCCGCCCTTAACCAGAGTATAGGGATAGTGGTCCCCCTCCCTTTGATAGCCACCCTTGTGTATGGTACCGGTATGTAAGTCTATGAATATTATGAATGTCTCTTTAGTAGTGCTCCCGAAAATTGTTTGCCAGACCATAAGTCATCGGAAAAGCCATCAATATTCACACAAAAATCGGCAAAATATTACGGTTTTTGCCAAAACATTAATCTCTCAACCAAATGTTTGGAAGGAAATATACCTTACCCTAACAAATATTAGCAAATATTAGACTCTTTGACCAAATACTGAAGGTAAAAAATGGGTCCCTCGGTCCCGTTTGGGAGAAAACTAAATTTGTCCGAATGGAGGGAAAACTCATGCAACACCGTAAGAAGGCTCACTAGCCTATATTGACAAGGTATAGCAAAAATGAATACCACTCACGAAGTTCACAATTTCTCAAAAATTGCGTAGTGAACCACTAATTAGGACGTAGCTTTTCGGTAGCTAAGAAAATACACTACACTTTCAATTTCATTACATTCGACCGATATAGGACCTATTTTGCAAGGGGGTTCCAAAATCATTCGCCACTGAAATAATAAACAAAGAATTTGTAGAATTTTAGGTGAAATAGGCGCCCGATGACCATTTTCTCCCGACCCAGGAAACTAGTCGATTCTCCCAGTAGGGGGAATCTCCCCAACTGTCCGTCGCAAACCAAAATATATTTGGTAAAAATGATATTATTCGTTCCCTCATGTTTCGTTCGTTTTAAGTAGACCCATTGTAAGCTCCATTTCCTTGTACAGCAGAGTAAACACCAACTTTATGGTATTTATTCTAAACCTACACAGTGCTAAGGTGTCGTCCATGGTTTTCATCATTAGCATGGATACATACTGTATTCTCACACAGAACCGGCCCTGCCAGAGCGTACTTCCATACTGTTCATTTTTTAACCATGTATAGATTTTTGAACCACTTTCAGGCATTTAATCTTCTTTAAAGTTATTGATGGGTCCTCCCCCACCCCACCCCAGGTACGTTTTGCGTGCTTTTCAAAATGAGAAAATGGATAATCCGTACAATGTAATATATAGACCAACTTACTTTCTTTCCATAAAAAGGTTTGCTGATGTATTTGCGAAGTTAGGCTTCATTAACCTCACATCAACACTCGTCCTGTTAGAAAAATAACCAAAGTAGGTGCCATAAACTGTTACTGTGACTGTTACGATTGCCACGAGACATGCAAATATTCTTTGAAAATGATAAGAATAACTACCGCTTGTCACATGGTGTCCACTCATTTCTACTATGTTCCCATCAAACCGACGACGCGGTTAAAAATGTCCAGAAACTTTCATGTAACGGTAACTGTTTACGACACCCAGTCGGATCCTATGTGAGTCCGACTTTGGGGTATAAAACAAGCTGTTATAAGTACCATTCAATGCGATGTTTAAAGCTGCATTCAATTTGTCACTGTATAAGCCACGGTAAACAAACTGTGTGATCAGTTGAGAGGCATATTAATCTTTCGGTTGGCCGCTCTTGCACAGAAACTTAATTATCCGAGCATACGCCCACAATTACCCAGTTTTTGTGAATATTTCTTTAATGTGAGCGGATTTTTAGCCCGTCCCCACATTTTACCTGCTTAACGATGTTGCAACATGAATTAAAATTCCGTTTGAGAAATTGAAGGATTATACTGTGGCGGATGCGCGGGGCCGCAAAGGACGCCTCTCATTGGCACCGTCCCCGACATAAAAAATGTAAAAGAAAAAATAACCAAAGAAGGAAAAATAAAGGGAAAATTGAGATTTGAAGTGCATAAACGTTCTAAGAGGGATGGAAAAGATACATATGACATGTTTTCGCCCTACTGAGAACAAAAATAATGCGTGTTGATCGTGGCGCATGAAAGTTAATGCAAAACATATACGTGCAGTGCGTATAATTTAATTATTTCTGTCACATTTGACAGCTTTTTGTCCTTCTGTGAACAAAAATAATGGTATTGATCGAGACGCATGAAAGTCAATATATATATATATATATATATATATATATATATATATATATATATATATATAAGTATATACATATATATATATATATATATATATATATATATATATATATATATATATATTCATATGGTGTTTGAACAAAGGCCAAACCAACTTGGCTTCATAGCTCAGTGGTTAGAGCTTCCGCACTAGCAAGCGGGAGGTCCCGAGTTCGAACCCCGGTGGAGTCAACCTTTTTTCACCTCGGCCAGATTTTCTAGTGTCACAGTTTTTCACTATATATATATATATATATATATATATATATATATATATATATATATATATAATAGTCATAATTGACATACGAAGTACAAAACAAGCGTATAATTGAGCTTGGAAATTTTCGGTTCCCCTGGAACCTTCTTCAGCCAAGATAGACTTAAGACTAATGAACGCAAGAGTAAATTTAAGGTAAATGTACAACAGATAATGATGAACAGACGGACAACAAAGTAAGCAAGCATGAATAGCTCAAGAAGCATTGTAGAATGTGTAATGGTTAAGAGGGCTCAAATCTCTATTGAACTCGTTGGTGTGTGTACTGAATTTAAGGATAAAGCTTAGTTCTGTATGTTTGCGGTGTCGAGCAGAATAAGGTTTGAACCAAGCAGGACACATTTCAAATTTTGGAGGGAATGATTGGCCAATGTAAAGTGTTTGGCCACTGGAAAACCGCGTGTATTGTCGCTGATAGACTTCTTATGATTGTTAAACCTATAGCGAAATTTAGTACCAGTTTCACCAACACAGAGACCATTTGTACACATAGTACAATATAGTAAATAGACCACATTCTGAGAATTACAGTCAAGATTGGGGAGTCTAATGGGAAATTTTAAGTTAGGAAGGCAAATAGGTGAACCCAGGGACATGTGCTCACAAATTTGGCACCGGGGGTTTGTGACAAGGAACGTTTCCTAGAGGTGGTTTGAAAGGTGAAAGTTTCGAAGACGTAATCAATTGACGAAGATTGGGGGTTGACGGAGGGCTAACAGGGGTGGCTTGGTGAAGGTGTTGGGGAGGGAAGAATTACTTTTAAGAAGAGCAAAATCTTGTTTGATCTTGCGTGCGAGGGAATGGGTGAGTGGGTGATGTTCCAAAACCGGAGGAATGCGATCGCTGGTCTTTTTATATTAATAGGTAAGGAGGTCCTCCCGTTTAAACTTATTAGCTCTCTCTATACCCTGCGGTCTGATGACACTCATGGGATAACCGTTCGAAAGAAAAAATTGAATAATCTTAGAAATTTCAGTATTCAAGTCCTCCTTATCAGAACAAATCCGTTTAATCCTAAGACATTGGCTATAAACAATGGATTTTTTGAACTGAGGGGATGGGCACTTTCGTAGTGTAAAAACTGATGGTTATCGGTGGGCTTATAGCAAACGGATGTGGACAGGGAGTTTGAGTGTAACTTAACTAAAACATCTAGGAATGAAATTTTGGAGTCAGAAACCTCAAAGGTGAATTTTATACTTCGGTGAAAGGAGTTGACGTGAGATTTAAAAGATTCTAGAGAGTCCAAACCGTGGGGCCAGATAAAAAATATATCATCAATGTACCTACAGTATAGTAGTGAATGGGTTTAAGAATAAACGGCGAATTTAGCACTTCTGATTCAAGTTTCCCCATAAAGATATTTGCGTAACAAGGAGCTATCTTGGTTCCCATGGCAGTGCCTTTGATTTGTAAGTAACTTTTATTGTTAAAAGTGAAGAAGTTATTGGTGAGGATAAATTTGATGATGTTGGAGACGTCATCGGCGAGGGTTTGTTTGAAGGAGTGTCTTAACATAAATTCTCTGCTGGCTGATATGCCTTCCTCGTGGGGGGATATTAGTATAAAGGGATGTGACGTCCATGGTCACCAAAAGGGCATTGGAGGGTAGGGTACCGGTATTATTAAGGACACGTAAAAAATGAGTCGTATCCTGTATAAAGCTGGGGATATTAGGGAGCAACGGATTAAGTAAGGAATCCATGTAACCTGACAAACCCTCGGAGAGGGTTCCCACACCGGAGATAATAGGCCTACCAGGAGGAATTATCTTGAGAGCTTTGGTAAGTTTGTAAATTTCTTCGCTGTAAAGGCCAGCGTCGTGGGAGGGTAGGGTGGAGAATTTTTGGGAGTTTTCTATAAGCTTAGGTAGTATATGAAGTTTAGGAAGTGTGTAAAAAGTGCCTACCTTAGGGTTGCTAGATATAAGTTTCTGAACAGTTGGTAAAATATTATCTGAGAGAGTGTCTAACAAATTGCTAGAAATAGTTGACAAAGAAGGAATGTCCGTAATTTGCCGATAAAATCTAGAGTCGTTAAGCTAGTTTTCAGCTTCAGCAATATAATCCTGTGTATTAAGAAGGGTGACACATCCTTCCTTATCAGCGGGTCTGAAAATAATGTCGGTGTTTCTTCGTAGACTTCCGATGGCCTGCTTCTGTTATGGGGTAAGGTTCCGGTGGGTATATGTCATGGTGTCTATGGTCGCTTAGAAATGAGTCCAGGTGGGCTCTAGCTGCCTTGGTAAAATTGTATACATTCCGGCCTTCAGGAGGGGTCCATGTAGATTTGGGTTGTAGGGAACTAATGTAGTCTGTGGAGTATATGTTTCAAAGTTGTCATCATCACCAAAATATTCCTTGAGGCGTACTCGACGTTTAAACTCTTTAAGATCAAAGCAGGTTCCAATTGCATCAAGGCGTCGTGAAGGGTAGAATGAGAGTCCCTTTTCAAGGACCGACTTTTCAGTATTTCAAAGTTGATAGATAAATTAGCAATTGTCTCCTCAGATTTAGATTGTTTGGGGCGGACAGATTTGGAAAAATTACATGTAAAAAACGGAAGGTCTTTGTCAGCTGTCAATTTCATTATCGGGTCCAAGTTGATTAGATTAATCAGTTTCTTAGATTTGAGTTTGAAACAGGAATCCAACTTACGTTTGTTACAGTCATCCAGGGCCTTAAACACGGCATCTCTGTCAACGAAAACAGCCGGGAAGGGTGTCCTTTAAATAATGCCCAGATGAAGATAAATCCGATTTAAGGACGCTTTGTTGAGCATATGATGTTCTGATGACGTGATTTCTAAGTTGTCGAGAGGCTCGGTCGCAGATTCTTTAAGAGATTTGCCTGCTTGAAGTAGAATGTCCGTTGAAGGGGTTACGGAGACGTAAAACTTAGGAACTATGTCTAATTTCTTGCATTGTGAGAGGAAAACGATATCCGATCTGGTCCTCGATAGTTTGTCCAACAGGTATTCATGTTGGCGTCTAGCGTGGAGTGCTTCGCCGTCAATGCGAGGACCAGACATAAAGGAGAAAATGAGGTATCCACGTGTACTCCGAAATAAATAACCGATAAAATGACGACAATGAAACACAAAGTCATAATTGACATACGAAGTACCAAACAAGCGTATAATTGAGCTTGGAAATTTTCGGCTCCCTGTGGAACCTTCTTCAGCCAAGATAGACTTAAGACTAATGCACGCAAGAGTAAATTTAAGGTAAATGTACAACAGATAATGATGAACAGACAACAAAGTAAACAAGCATGAATCGCTCAAGAAGCATTGTAGAATGTGTAATGGTTGAGAGGGCTCTAATCTCTATTGAGCCCGTTGGTGTGTGTATTGAATTTAAGGATAAAGCTTAGTTCTGTATCTTTGCGGTGTCGAGCATGTATACAGGTCGAAGTACTGCGTTACATAGGGCAGAAACACAAAAATGTAGAAAACATGGTAGATACTATGCAAAGAGTAGTTTTATTATATTACAACGTTTCGGGTTTAAACCCTTCAAAAAGGTAACTTAAGAAAAAATACAACTGACAAGGCAAGAAAGAAAACGCAATTCTTAAGGATACGCTCAACGGAACATGGGAACCAAACAGACCTGGAAGTAGACAAAGTGCAATGAACCTAGGACGGGCGTAAACAAAACACAAACACACAAAAAAGCCGTCTACCGGGAAGAAAGGGCGGATTAGAGCAGGGAGGTGTTAAGAAGGAGATACAACGGTCTATAGACTCTTTGAAGTCATGTTAGCTTCCGACGGTAATTACAGGATTAGTGCTGCGTTGCCAAAATACCAATGTGAAGACACACCCCTTAAGTAAACTCGTTAACTTACCATTGCCAGCCGTCATGAAAAAATATAAAATTTTAACCATTCGTCGTTATTCGTCGCACTTAATATCATTTTGTTTAAAGTCAGCAGAGAATTTCTTTAAATCTTTCTTTTCAAAGATATTAGATAATGATGGAGAAATTTGCTGAAATGAGAAAAATGTATAGACTTGAACATGGTTTCCAGCAGATGACGTGTTTCAATGGCGGAGGCACAATTGAAATACATCAATTAAATGTTTATTGCCAGTCGTTTTACTGAAAATCTTGTTTAAACTTTGGTCATTGTCGGAAACTAACCTCACTTCAAAGCAGTTACAAACAATGGCCTTTGTCTCAGGATTACTTGGAAAAGAAAGAGGGACATCACCACCTAAAAGGCTTAGTCAACAGAGACTTAACAATAGGAACACAGGGACCTGTCAATCAAATGACAGTGTATGAAAAGGATTAATTCATTTTCAAGTACGTATTGTCTGACAAATTTCTTCGTTAGATCTCCTTCTTAACACCTCCCTGATTAGAGTAAATCAAATTTGGAATTGAGGCCTTTTGAAGTGATGGGGAAAGAGAGAAAATAAGTCTATTCTCTGCAACAAGACGTTCGTAATTGGATCCTCTGCAGGCAATAGCTGCGGTGACAGAAAAGTGGCCTATGTTGCATTGAGAAGGGGGTTGAAATAGGCAGCTATGGGAAAACCGGTGCCAAATGATTGCATAATAAAACTTTTAGCTTTTTGGACATTTGATTTCTGACGCATGCACAGGTCAGATACCTATACCCATCAAGTTTCAACTTGATCAGACTTATGGTTTAAGAGGATTTCGTGACAAACTCTTTTTTTTTTTTTTTTGCTCACACACACATACATATACACACATCTTTACATTTCTAGTGTTAGATTATGTATAAAATCTCATCTTCCTGTACTTTACATGTAGGATGATTTAGAGACTGATAAAATATAGGTTCAGTTAAGATACCATGTTGATGAAAGAAAAGAACAGTATGCTTCATTAAAGCTGTGAACCGGACGGCGCTCTTTCCGTTTTATTGGGGGGGGGGGGAGAATATTTACATTACAAACAGAAATTACATTTTAGATTTCATTATTTTCCTAAAAGTTGGTCGAACAGAGGGCGAAGTGGGGTCATCAAACGCCCAATTTACTCGAAACAAACGATATAGATTCTTCTGCCAAAGTTCAGTTTTTGAGCTTCAACTTAAATCCCAACAAGTGTCTAGTAGCAGTAAGTCAATTTTTGTAAAATTCGCAAGCCATTTGGTCCACTGGCAGGCACAAGTCAAGTCATCACTTGAAGGAAATTTCTGGCGGAAGGTATTTCCTTCCAACAATTTAACGGGACACAGCTAAGACTATGTTGCTGTAGTGATGTGCTCAGTGTGTGATAAATATGTGGTAGCAAATGAATTGAAATGAACAAAATTGGAGGTATTTTAGGCACTCTTTGCATTATATCTTTCCGCTATGCAAAATTACACTTTTGATGAAGTGAAAAGGCAGCAACAACCGCCCTATGACAGAAGCGCGTTTGACTCAAAATCTCAGCGGTCTTGGTGCACTAATGTGAAATTAGTGTGAAAGACCTACTTATGAGCTTTTACGAGATGAAAACTTTAACAAGGACCCAGAGGCCTCGAAACGGTTAACGGTCTACCAGTGTGTTCTAAACACTAGTTTGGAGTGTTAACGAAATAATTCAAACTTAAGTACCACACGCAACGCTTATTCTTCAACTAATAAGTTCCTTTTGAAAAGACAAATTCCCTCACACCCAACTTTTCTATTTTGTGCATGAAATACACAAGATTTTTTAGTTTATTTTCAACAAAAACGTGGTCGAGAATCTCTAGGGCAAAATCGACATTCAAAATTTCATTTAAGAAGCCAATATTGTCTTCGTTTTTGCAATTATTCTTGACTTTGGTGAATAACCGTACGGTTTTTGAGTTGCTCCACACCCCGTACTAATCGACTCAACGCTCCATCGGAAACATTTTTCTACTTGCGTATTGCCACCTCCAATTCAAGCATCAATTGCTACGGAGAGATTTTCCGAACACGACCAAAATATTACAGAATAAGAAAGACATAATAGGAAGTTTTATCCATTTTACTTCATGATTTCTATATTTTGTCAAAAAAAAAAAAAGAATCGTTAAATGATAGACCAATGGTAGCTTCAATATACTTGAAATGTAAATGGAAACGAAATTTTCTACTCGTAGAACGATGAAAGTAGCTATGTTTGTGTGACGAATATTTTCCGAACGATTCCAGGTAATTAACTTACCTGAGAGTCAACTACCTATGACCGAAGTCCAATGTCTGATTCTTTTTAAGATGCCGTCCGTAGTTTCACGCACTGTACGCACTATACCAATCGAATATTTCCAGAGGAATAAGCAACGCCCCGAATTTAAACACCAGTGACATCTAAATCGTGTTACATCCCTTAATAAGTACGGTATCTTTCATTATGTTTCTGAATCAAATATTGAATATGATTTCAATAATTTCATTATTTCATTAATTTCTTTCCCATGAACTATTGTGATATTTCTGAGATATTAGTTTGAAAGAGTATTTTCCCAGTGTCATTATTTTCTTTGTTTAATTGAGAAAAATTGGAAAATTTGGGACTTTTATTGAATAATCTGCCCTTCCTGAGAGCAAAATCAAGCAGATTGCCCGGGCAATTGACTGTCGTCGGGATTACATACTTTATCGTACACACTAAGACTTTCCTACAAAACTAGGCCTATATAAAAATATTTGCCGGACGGACAGACCAGCCTTCCTTGACGGGGTCGGGGGTGGGGGCATGAGTGGTGCTTTCGGTACTTTGTGCTATCTGAATGCTGTTGTATTTTGATCAGAATATTGGGTTCATTATGTATTTTAAGTTTTTTGAATAGGAAACAGGGTGATTAAAAGGTCAATTAACTTAAAAAAAAAATGTAGATTTTTCCAACAAATTTCATTTCTTAAGCTCCGTCTTAAACCTTGTCGAGTGTCTAATTTAGCAACCTCCTCACATTCTCCCAACCCCCAAAAGAAGTAATGTCCTTCCTTATAGTAGTTCGATATCTGCTCTCTAAAGAACCCTGTCGCAATAGTTTATGGACTGGCACTAACTAGTGTATCCTGTCATAATCTGGTAATGTGAAAACATCTGTACAGTCACTCTCCTTGGCAATGTAGGTTAGAGTTTCTGCTTACTTGCACATGTTATTGACCAATTAGAGTGACTTAAGTAAATTCATAAATATAGTTTAAATTAATGTCAATCAAAAGACAGTGACCAATCAAAATTTGTACTTTGCATATCTTCAAAGAAACAGAGGTGCCCCCGACTCCCCGGACAATTCTCACCTGACCGGACAATAATTGTCACCTGGATAATTTCTCTCAGGACTATTCCAAACCATGGCAATTATAACTTTTCTGGTGGAGGGAATTGTGTGAGGGGTAATTGTCATGTGTGGGAATTGTCCGGGGGCATTGACTGGCGGAGACTGTCAGGGAGAGTTGTCCATGGAGAATTGCACTGTCACAGAACAGCCCACATCCCTTTGAAAAATTACTTCTGCTAATTATGGTTGCTAAGGTGCAAATATACTGATCTTTATCTGCTTTAAAGTTACATTAAAAATTCCAGTTTTATACTAAATTTTATTATACAACTCCAAAATGTCTGCGTTTTTTCTGTCAGTGTCCGTACTATCCCAAAACAGCTCATTCCCTCAACGGTAATTTACCCCAATGTAGGTTGGGGCCAAGGGGGGGGGGGGCAGGGGGCACATGCCCCCAGGAAAACCTTGTGCCCCCCGTGTGCCCCCCAACTGAGAACTGAGATTTTGAAAAAAAATGTATAGATCTTCTGTAAGTTCTGTAGTTAGAATATTGACTACCATGTTTCATATGATTTGATTCTTCTTAGGACAACAAAAGGCAGCAATTTGTATTTTTTCGAATAAAAAATGGCCCTCTGTGTCGGAAGCTTAGCATCGGTCTTGGTAATCTATCCATAATCCTCGCCGCCTCAATATAGGTGTGCGTATACGCCTTGATAAAGTGTAGCGGAAATGTCTGCCTCGCGGACTCATTAACCAAAACAGTGAATGTTGTTGTTTGGTACGTACAGTACCATGGAATTTGCCTGCCACTTGCGTTGTAAATTGTAATGCAAGCTCAGTGCCAGCAATTTCAAGAAGACTTTTCCGTATTTTCTTCTTCGAAAAAAATAATTCCAATAAATTTTAAAAGAGAAATATATGATACAAAATTCTATGATCACTTTAATCCCGTAAGACTCCAATCACTCAGTTTGTGGATCATGAGAATTTCACGTTAATTGAAAAGTCCACATTCGAACGAATATTTGATCGTTAATTCGGCAATACACATGCACGTTTTTTTCACTTTCATGAAAATTTCTCAATCCATGCATAATTTTTTTTTTAGTTACTGAAAATTCGTTATTTTTTGACACAAATTTTACTTCAAAAAGGTAGCGCATGTGGCACCAGATTGCATCTTAGGACACCTAATTTTTCAAAAATTTTCAAAGAGGAGGGGGACCCCCCTCCCCTTAGACCCCTCCCCCAGGCCGGCGTTCACACAACATACTGCATACGCCGCTATCTAGTTGTGCCCCCTCATCAAACTGTTGTGCCCCCTTTGTGCCCCCCCCCCCCCGAATGAAAAGTCTGGTGACGCCACTGTGCTTAAGACTTTTATCCGACGTACTACATTAAATTTTATGTCCTGCGTATCATTTAGTAAGGGCGAAAGCATCCAGTAGACGAGGGTGGATCCAGTATTCGGAGATAGAGGGTACGGCAGATCTCCCACATATACGAGCACTTGTATGAATATTAAGGAATCTCCCCTGGAAGTTCGGGGAAACTGGGACCCTTACAGCCCCCGTCTCCTTCATCATCTTTTCTGCATACATGGCGTGCTGTCTGGGGTTTGGTTGCGGCACCAAATCCGTCTGGAAGCTTGGTCGCGTCGGGCAAGTCCTAAAGCCCTAATATCGGCTTGTTATTCCTACGAAATATCTCCCTTAAGTTTCTCAACAAGGGCGATGACCACAGCTACGGATCATTTAGTCGAGTGGCAAAGAGCGATAACACTAGCAAAAGTTTTGATTGAGGCTGTTTGAATTCAAAAATTGATGACTGTACTTCGATTGACATAAAACTGGGCAAATTCAAACTGTGTCTTCACAAAAGAACCACTCCGATAAAGACGATTCAGTACTTATCGCTAGAATTATTACATTATGTGGGTAGAAACATCTCCTTTTGAATTCAAAGAAATAGGAGAGGTTCTTCTTTAAAAATATAAATGTAAGGTACAAAGGTTTTTTGAATGTGAAAGAGGAGAGAAGTGTAATTCAGGCCTCGTTTGTTGTACTTCTTACACTATATTTTGGACAAGGAACTAGCTGTGTAAGATGTGGGGGTGGTGCTCATTCTTTAGGAATGTCTTAAATAAAAATATTTAGACTATACAGTCACCACGGACGGTAAAAATAATGTTTTGAATGAATTTATGTTACAAATAGCTTCACATTATGTAGAAATCACGTTACGAATGTCACTCAAGGTAAAATTGCTACTGGAAACCCCCTTGCTGCATGCCCAGCCTCTAACGTTGAGTGTTTAGATCTAGTTTTAGCCAGAATAGTTCATGAGTATTTCTATACTAATAAGGTTCATTAAGCATACAAACTACATCTGCCATAATGTCGAGTCTGAAGTAAGAAGTATTTCTTTATGATGTTGACACCGCTGTATGGAATATTTTGTAAATTTGATTGCTATACCTTACATAGTTTTATGCTAGATCTGCATGGAAAGATTTTCAAACATTCTAACAGTATCAAATTCAACGAAGAGCAGTGCATTTAATTTTAAAAAAGGGTATTCTGGGGCAATTGAATGTGCTTACTTTACATTCTGTGACCAGGAGGAGAACTGGAAGTATTTCTTGAGAAAAGTAACCAATCTAAAATGAACATCTTGAACGTGAGCATTGCTACAAGGTTTGGATGACGTGTTCTGAGGTTTTTTCTGAAATTTCTTGTTAAAAGTCTTTCGTGTTAAATTTCCTAAGTGTATCTGAAAGCACAATTAAAATAATGTAACTTAAGACTTAGGACGCTCGTGTGAATCTTTTAGTTGACTCATATATCACATGTAGCACATCAAGCACTTCAAATCTTGATCCACCCTTGATTCCCGGTATCTTACAGAAGAGTTTAGAGCATAGGCGTAGGAAGCTTTTCGAGACTGGGGGCTAAACCTTGTTTCGGATCGCCGTCCTGGGGGAGGGGTCTAAGGAGAGGGGGTTCCCCCTCCCTCGTTGGGTATTTGGGGGTCCTCAGGTGCAATTTGGTGCAACATTCTGGACAAAATTTAAGGAAAATTACTGCAAATTTTTGACATTTCTTACTGAAGAGACAAATAAGGGGTTTTTGCCCTTGGATCTTGGGGGGCGGAAGCATTCTTCAACCCCCCACATTTTTGACTGGGGGCTAAGCCCCCCTAGCCCCCGCTTCCTACGCCCTTGGTTTAGAGGTTTACCTCTAGTTGTTGGAAAAGAAAATATTCCGGTATATTTCTGCGTGTTTGTGAAAATACTTTCCTATGGTATTGTTTTCACATAATATGATGAGTACGTATGGGTTGCCCACAAGCTCGTACGTAAAAACAGAACTAGCTGCCCGCAAAGCGTGATACAAGGCTTTAGAATATCATTTTCCATGCAACAAATTAACTTAGTGTATATCTGCACTACGAGACTTAATTTTTAACAAAATGAGTCTGTTACAAAGGTAAGTATGAACTAAGAATGCCTGCTGACTCCACAATGCAAGTCTCTTAAAATGTCTGGGAAAGGATGGGAAACCGGGAAAGAAATAAAGAAAACCGGGAAATAGCTTCCCTTGCGATCCAGGGGGATTTGTTTTTGAAAAGGGGGAGGGGAGTGGGGACGGGGCTCGAAATGTTCACACTGATTTATATGCATGTGAAAACAATTATGAATGTGTAAGTAATACAGGTATATGAAAACGGATATCTATACGTAAATGTATGGGCTACGTGAACGAAAATGTTTGTGATGCTGGCAATATATTTCTGTACAACTAGGTCGGAGTGTAAATAGTGGCGCAGAAGTTTTCAAGTGTCCTAGCGTAGGAGAGAGAGAGAAGACTAAATGATGTGAAACGGACAACCTGAGCCACTTTTCCACTTATCGCACCCTAAAGGTGCGTTCACACCAAAATCGAAATCTGCTGCGTTTTGCGGGTGAGAGCCGCAAAGCAAATGGCTTGTACGAATTTCTGTGGAAGTGTTGAAATCGACGGAAATCGTGTTGTGGAAAGCGTTTTGCGGGAAACGTAGCGGTCTCCCGTATCGATTCATCTACTATGACTGATTCAATGCAGGAACCGTGCGATTTTAGTGCTCAATTGTTTGGAGAACTATGCCAGCTCGCCATACAATAGAGTTCTTCGCACACAGATGTTTGGATGTTTCATTGTTGTGCACGGCAGACTGCACTGAGGACATGGCTGAAAAGAAACTGAGAGAAAAATCCGAATGACAAAACAAGTTCCAAATACGAAAGCAATGATTTTTTGGAATTGCATAAAAACATAAATAGTGAAATAGCAAGAATTTTGATTTCTGATGTTTAAACTTAAGATGGCTACCATCAGACTAGCTCTACCCCTACACTGTATGATTTGTTACGAGTTTTTGCAGAGTGGCCTATTTTGGAGCAAAAATCAAATCATTCTCATTTATGATAACTTTTTGGGATATGACTTTACCAAATTACTTATTACTAATGCTGCATAGAAGACTTCCTGTGACATCAACAAAAACTCTTGCAAATATAGTTCTATCACTGGGACCTTAACAGTAATTAGGCTATTTTTGCAGGAGTGGGGGAACGTAAGTCACACCCTATAAAGTTCCCGTTCTAGGCCCCGCAATAAGATGACGTTGATGGGTACGAGTTCAGAGACAATTGGACTGGGGTAGAAGCTTGAAAAATCTCTGGGGTAATATAAAATGGGAAGATTAAAATGAAGTATTTTGAACAGTTAAATAGGCCTTTGCAACAAAGAATCCCCCCCCCCCTTCATGACATTTTGCTTGTTACAAATCCTTACTTTGAATCTTCGATGAAGGATGCTGGAACTTCTCGGACGAATGAAATCAAGGTTATTGCATAAAAATTTGACAAAACGATTGTACTTTAGCTCTCCAATGAGAAAAAAGGTTACGGTTACAATTGTCTTAAAACTGTCAAAGAGTGCGTAACGCCGACGTCAGCCAAAAAAAATATCACGTTTTAAAGACTGTATAATGTGCTGTATCATTTTTCATGGTACAGTACCCATGGCGTCTCTTTTTCTTCCCACTGTAATGATAATGATAACGGTAATGATAACGGGGGTAACTAAAAATAAGTCAAAACAGTGATCCAGTCTGGTAGTTCTATTACTTCTTTGTTTACATGTCGCTCGGCGTGAATTGACAAGGTACACAAGCCCATTGTGGAGGCGCAACTCAGCTGAAACGCCGAAGCTGTTGATCAATCGCTTAGCCTGGCTCGAATGTACTGATTGGCAGGTATTTATTTGACCATCCAAATATACAGGATTCCACAATGGCTATACTATGACTTAGTGCATTTAATTCTGTGCACTCTAAAAACGTCCGGTTCAAATTGAACAGAAAACGTGGGAAATGTATTGAAGGGAGAGGACCCGCGGCCGTAGTAATCCCATAGCCGTCGATTGTATCTCTCAATGTAAGGCAGTCCCTTACGGAGTGTAAGATAATGGGCCAATCGTCATAGCGAAGGCGCTTAGTTAGGAATCTAGCCTGGGGATGGGAGTACGGTGTAGCTCCAAGCAGAGAATCGATCCAGGCAAAAATTAAGAAAAAGAGTCCAGTTCACGTTGATTTGCATGATTTATTCGATGATTTCCATTTCCCCCAAAACGATGATTATAGTTGATCAAAAGCCGGCATTAAATAATTAAACTATGTACAAGGTTAACGACTACATGCTTCTTCTTAGAGGTCTACAGCATGAGTGACAAACTTGGGCGGCTGGGCTTCCAAGCCTCCAAGTGTGCTTCGTAGCTAAAATAGAATGTGCAAAGCTAAACAGACCAGGAGGTCACAGTATGACCATCAGTCATTTTAGTTATGTATGAATTCGTAATGAATGAGCACATAGTAAAAGTGCGCCAGACGCGCACCGAAAAAAACTGCGTATTCTAAACCAACTTCATCTTCCCCTCAATTGCATCGAAAATTTGTCCACTTTCTGACGTTTATTTCACTCTTCGGACAAACAGTTGTGTACCCTTATGCAGGGGTGGGGAACCTCCGCCCTCGAGACCGTTTTGTCCGGCCCGCGAGGCAACTCATAAATTAAAATTCAGAATCACTTGAACGGTAATTGATCATGATAACACTTTCCTCTTATATCACGTTAAACTGCTGCGAAACACTGCACTGCGCGGGCCGGAATTTCCCCACCCCTGGATTAGAGGCGTCTTAAACTGAACTCCGCATACATACAGAGACAGAAACTAGACTTTTCAACACTACATGTCCCTCGAATATGCGCGTCCGTTTCGAAATCGCAAATGCGCCTCAAGACCCGCAGACACTCGTGCGGGCGCCGGAATAGATGTACGAGGTTCTTGCGATCCGACACGGAACTGTCGCACATCCTACGGGACTTTGCGGCATCCATACTGTACCCGTAAGAGTGTCTAACGGTCGTTGCACGTGCCCGTACGAGCACAGGGCCTGTAAGCAACTGTTAGGAGTCTCCAAATTGTACGGACTCCGTGCGGATTACCGTACGGGCCCGTACGTGCATGTTGCGGTGGAGTTACGGGGGGCCACGGTCGACAAAATTGGAACGCTCGTGGCTGGAAGACGAACAGGTTTCTCTTCTAGTTACGGGCATACCAGGGGCTTACGAGCACACCTCGATCGTGCAGGCCCGTACGTGTTGAGTACAGGTCCGTACGATTCACCCCGTAGATCGACCGTAGATTTGGAGGCCGGAGCCTGTAATGCTCATGAGAGCTTAGCTTAGCTGCATGATTCACTGACAAAGTGACAGTGGGTCCGCTTGTTGACATCGATATACAAACGGAGTGTTTGTGCATAGTTTTTTTTTTCATTTCCCGAAACTCATTTGAAGTGGGGGCACACAGGGGACACACGGGGCACACGGGGTACAGCCAACGTTTGGGTCGCACGTGCCCCTCTGGCCACTCTTGGTGACACCACTGCCCCCTCATAGGCCTAATGAGAAGCTGTTGAAGCTCTTTATTATGAAACATTTAAAAGGATGGGTAAACAGATTATTCAAGAGGCACAAACCAATGAACACCTCTCTCCGAGGACCATAAGTCTTGAAAACATGTTACTCAATTGTTTTGTTTTGAATTGTCTACCATTCTCTACCTGTATGTCATTTTCCTTTAACCATGAAGCCACGGCACATAATGCTTTTACTACCTAAGCCAAACCAATGAGTATGTCCCTTCGATATGCGATTTGACGATTACCGGTATGTAGCCTGTCATCCAGGTCGTCCTGGAGGCCGAATTGGACCATTCATAACTTCATGCCGGATTCTAGAGACACCCCGTCGCATTTTAAAACACCACAATTTTTAGTAAAAGGGAACTTAAAGCATGACTTAGTGTGACGTCATAGCCTAATAATTGTGTCCAATGTTTGTTTTTTGTATAAAAATGTTTTGCTTCTCTGTAAAATGAACATTCAGTACAGTAGTGTACTCCAGAGTTCTGGTGAATGTCGTGCAGCCGTTTAATTAATGTATTGCTGGCAGATGAAACCGTTTGCCAACCGTTGCCACAAGTTACAAATTTATCCTAAAATAGAAACAAAAACATTGATTACTGAAGCTATGACGTCACAACAGGTTGCTTTAAGTTCATTACCAAATAAATGCAACCTGAACGTCAAATACTTTTTACTGTGCATAAGAACTAAATTTTCTTTAAACAGTAATCATAAAATGCAGTTCCCATCGAAAAGACTTTTGGCAATGACGTGACATGATCATTTAAACGGAAAAGCTCCCATGGTCTTAGGGCAGCGTCTCGTTGGGTCGTTGTCAGAGTTTTATAACATTTAATATGTTAAAGGTGTAACATGATGGAATAGTTTACTCTGCCACAGCCTCATTTATCTTTGTGATGTGTGCTACCCGATTGTCAAGACAATATCTGTCTAAAGCATCCAGCAACCTTTGACCTTTGATCAACTTGATGGTTGTTCAAGGTACAACTGTACAGACTGTACCAATTACAAGAAAATCCAGTTTTACACTTATCGTTAATATTGTCTTAGTTTTTGTGTAGATCATTAAATCTTTTCAAATTCTTTACGTACTTAATTGTGCTGGGAAGAAATGCCGAAAAGGCAAAAGCAATTTTAAACATAAAATGGCAATATCGTTTAGCTAATTAGGTTCGCAAGTAGTGAGTAAACGGTACAATAAAGCTGCATGTCCATGATCTGTAAGAGGCGGAGCCAGGGTTGTCAAGACGATGATGACGTTAATTCATGATAGTTTTTATTTAAGAAAGTGTCTTTTGATTAAATGTATCAATTAAATCATAAGAGTGATAAGAATTATAGCCTGCATAGTTGTCGTCCGTTGCCACCTCTCACGCAAATTCCCATAACAAAAAATGGCACTGTCCAGGTAAGGTCACATGACCTATATACGTAACATATTAAATTACCGCCCTGCGTGACCAGACATAAAACTGCGCCAGAAACCTTTTGCAACAAGGCTCTTAGGACAGGTTTCGCATCTTTCTTCTCGCTCGTTTCATTTTTAGGATCACTTTTTTCTGTGCTTCAAAAATTTCCTTAGCCTTTTCGTACACCAACACTTCAAATTGCATAAGATGCTGTATCTCTGGGTCTTCCATAATTTCACGCTTTGCAGACATTTTGAGAGCGCGCTGTTCTGTAGCGTTGGTGTCTTCGTAAGTACCCTGCAATACGTGCATGTCAGAACAGACTTCCACAAAAGGTAAACCGTAAACCTCTTCCAGCATCTGAAAGGTTGTCTGTAAATCTTCTGTCAAGCCAATGAATGATAAATGTTTGTCCAAATTATTCACAGTATCTGTTAAATGTTCATCGATCGGCGGCCATCTCTCTTCGATGGTCATTGCCCCAGGACGTTGCAACTCTGTGCATATTTCTTTACCATTATCTTTCCTCTCAAATTTCCACTTGTTTGAAAACGCCCTCCATACTGGGGACCCCGATTTTCTTATCCATTCTTTTATCGTTTTATTTAATATCAAAGCTAACTGATCACCTGATGACGTCTGCCTTGCGACTTGTCTATTGAAAAAGTAATGCGATACTAATCGATCATAGGGATCTCGAAAGACTGTAAAAACTGAACACTTTCTGTCGGTTATTTTCTCTTTAAAAAAATCACAGAGCCCTAACGTGTCATGACCTCGAACAACAGGCTGTCCATTTGAACTGTTAAAATAATTTGCATATCCTAACATTTCTTCTTTCTTCCTGCAAGAACTTCCTCCGTGGGCCGTCAGTGGCAGCCCAAGTCTCTTGTATAAATCCACTAGGCAACTAGCGACTGTAGATCCGCTGGCTTTCTGTAGGTGCCAAAAATTAATGATTGCATTCTGAAAGTGGTGGCGTTGATCCTCATATAAGAAAAAGTTGGGTAACTTGTTGCAACTGTTAAGCTTCTCGTGCACAATGTTGCACTCATTTTGAGGTGGAGTAGCTGGGACTTTTGTAGTTCTGAAAGGAAAATAATAAAATGGGTAGCTTTTGTAACAATGAACTAAACGAATTCAAAGGTTGTTGTTACGTTTGTCGTGAACAAAAATTTTATTTCTATGAACAAAAAGTTCTGTCTGCAGTACGAACTAATAGGTAATTCAAATTCATACAGCTGTGTAGCCATAATATCAAGCACTCAGTTTCCTAAAGACAGACACTCATCATCTCATTCAAGTTCGGTGTTGGTTGAGGAAACCAAAATTCTCAGTTTGCTGG
The DNA here is from genome assembly GCA_029531755.1 of Holothuria leucospilota. Classification (NCBI taxonomy): domain Eukaryota; kingdom Metazoa; phylum Echinodermata; class Holothuroidea; order Aspidochirotida; family Holothuriidae; genus Holothuria; species Holothuria leucospilota. The sequence continues at coordinate 35,119,564 of CM055961.1, read as the reverse complement.
CTGCTCTTGATTGACATGGAGAGTCAGAAAATTCAAACGATCCAGAATAGCTCCTACTACGCAGCATGTTCAGAGCAGGGAGTTGTCATTTAGCAACTCCCTGTTCAGAGAGTGTTCTGATTTCGCGTAAGGCTTTGTTTGCTCACCACGGCATGGCCTTAAGCAGTAAATTCGGTTTTACGTCCGCACAAGGAGGAGCTTAAGACAGTTTTGGGAGGGACTAGAAGTAGCTTAGTTAGGAGAAGTGGAACCGTCTGGGATGAGGAATTTCCACCTTTATAGACAAAAAACTTCACCGCCCTCTATAGCTCATGATTGATTTGATTCCAACATTTTTCAAAAGAGTAACTTGTGAAATATTCTCTCTAACCGCTTTACAGCAAGCAACAGAGCCAAGTGATGTGTGGGGATTCAGGAGATACAATTTTTCGAACTTCAGTAACTTTGCTCGAGTGACCAAAACTATGCCGGGGCTGGTCGAATGTTACCCCGATGTCATTCCTACTTCCCCGCCTCTCTGAGCTGTGATCAGATGGAATCTCAAAGCGTGGTGGAAGGGGAAACTTTAATTAATTGGCCGGATGTCTATGGGCTATTTCTCTCGGAGAAGTGAAATAAGATTTCTGTGTAACGGCGTTACGGGGATGTACACACTATGTAGGGCACAAAATATACCAGAGTATGGAGGAAAGAATGATAATTTATATCTATGCTTGTACCATGTTGATGTTGTCTTAACAAATTATTCTCCTTAACGATGTGAAAGATGGTACTCATTTGTTCCTTTGCGATATGTGACAATTCTAAGATGTCATTACTTTTCAAGGTTTGTTTACAAGAGAGCAGTGTAGGATCATCAAATGGTCAATCAACTCGAAACAAACGATTCAAATTTCCAACAAATTTAATTTTTTAAGCTTCTGCTATAATCCCTACAACTGTTTAATAAAGTAACTCCCTACCCCCTCCCACCCAAGAAAGAAGTGATTTCCTTCCTTTGAGTAGTGTTGATATCTGCCATCTCAAGTACCCACCCATAACAGCTTGTTAACCAGTACTAACCTATGTATTTTAGCACCCTATCATAATTTAATAAATGGGACAAATATCTGTTCAGCCTCTTGGGTGGGCAATGTATTTCATAATTTAACTTTTTTGCAAATGTCATTGACCAGTATACTCTATATAAGTTTGTAGGTATGGTTTAAATTTATAGAGGTAGTAACCAATCAAAATGCGTACTAAATCCATGTAAGCCTAATTTAAAGATGCATTTCATTGAAGGCAACGGGTGCGTAGCCAAGGGGGGCGAAGGGCAGCCGCCCCCCCCCCCTTGAGCATGTTTTTGGTATTTTTTAATGTTTATTTTTTACAATATTGCTAGTGGTTCCCCTATTTATATGCGGTAAATAGGGCTGGAAAGTGCCATTCCCAGCCTCTGGGGGGCATTTGGGGCCAAAATTTTCTTGCGCTTTTCGCCAACCCATGGTGAAGCGGAGCGCTAAGAGTCTGTCTATGGGCTTCGCCCTCCCCCTCCCCCTCGACAAATTCCTGGCGACGCCCGTGGTATGCAAACACATAGGCTTGACAATACATTACGCTCCACTGTGATTATGCTTCTTTTATATTTTGAATTAACAGAAGCATTAATGAAAGTCTGATGCAGTCTATCATCGAAAATGACGACCCAAATCAATTCGCCAACAAAAAGGAAGTTCCAAGCAGCGATGACATACTACACCTGTACATCACATAGTTTCGGGACTAAATCAGAAGTAGGACACAATTTTGTCAAAAGTGTTATTTTGAGACTTTTTCAAGCGTGTTTAACACGGTTTTGCCAAATTGATTAATCCAAGACCCGTGTATAGCTTTATTGTGGAACCCCTGCTCATTCACTGGCTAGCAAACTTCTCACATTGATATCCCAGACAAGTGAAATTACAAAAGGAATTTTCTCCTAGATGGGATGTTACAACTGGCGAAAGGCCCTCTGTCGGCTCTTCATTCACAATTTACTCTGTCAAGTGATCATATTCGTTCTCTTACAATTGAATGTAATTGCGTATGCCAGTAAACTACTGTTTCAGGCAATATTAGCAAAAGTTAGACATAATAAAGTAAGTGAGAATGATGTCACGCGAGCTGGACTGAAGCCACTCATGTGGCTCTCCGTAAGGCAACAAAACAACGAGGCGTAACACAAACAGTACGGAGGTGTTTTTGCCCCAGTTATTGGCGGAGAAACTACGAGGTTCCAAGTTAGAAGTATATAAAAAATACTAAAGGCACCATGAGTTATCTCTATTGTGAAAATTACTCAACAGTTTTTCGAAAAACGGATAAATTGACATTAATCTTCTGACATTGAAATGAATGTACAGTGTACGTAGCTTTTTGGCTTACATGGGAAACGCCCTCACAATTTTGGTGGTTTCATTAGTTAAACACGCAGCTAAGCCCTGTGTAAGCGTTCTCCCATACTTTAATTTTTATTGTTAAAATTACACATGATAAATATGAAGACTAGCGTCAACATACTATTGGTACAACTTTTATTTTATGTGAACAAATAAATCTCTATTTGAATCCAAAGAAATCGAAGGGAGTCTAAGCACAAAGATTTATTGAATGTGATAAAAGATAAGAGAATTGTTATCCAGGCCTCTCCTGTTGAACGTACTTCTTACGCTTTATATTGGAATCTGCATTGCCAATTAGATAACTTTTACAAATCTTATCTTCAATATGTTGGAGAAATTTACTTTATTATTTTGACATTAGCATTCACTGTATCGTGTTTACTGCCTCGTACTGTCCCATGTAAAACTAAATTAAGAAAGAGTATTTATGGCGTCTATCCTGCCCACCCTAGTATATGCGCTTCCATTTGGTATCATTTTCTACGAGTAAAGGATAAGAATAAAATTAGAAGTGACCTAATGTTTTGGGCAAACATTTGATTGAAATATGAAAACCTTGTGTGTATATTATGGAGGCGGAACTTAATAAAGCTACTCTAAGAAGAGTGTTAAATACTTGGTCTCTGTTAAAACAATTTGTTTTTCTGTGGTTACATCTTCCTAGGTGGCAAATCTTTGCTGCATGGTATACGTTTTTTGTTACTTGAAGTTTCTCACGTTAATATTGAGATAACGTTCTCCAGATTCTAGCCTTAACCTGGCCTCGAGCAGAGAACCTAATATGGCAACTTACGCATTGCGCAAAGGTATATGACATTGTGTACATTAGTCCTTACCGTCTAGACTTCTGTGGGCAACAACTGCAGAGCTGTTGTCTGTGTTCACACAAGGAGCCCAACAAACATATATCACTGAATGTATGGAACAAACGAATTTTAAAGACGGCCTTTTAAGGTACCTCTGTACAAATGAAGCTGCAAAATTCAATTTGTTAAACTTGTCAAAAATATTTAAGCTACTAAGGGACATCCTCTACACCTTGAGTTTAATTCTCTGTGTATACAACCAATTAAAGTTGAAGAAATCCAGACAGCACCCCATGATTTGGGTTATCACTGTTTAAGAATTCTTTTATTTGCAGCGCAATCCTTTTGCACAAAACAGGGTTTCGGATACTTTACTGCAGTTTTTAGATAATTTTTACAATTGGTTGCATTGCTTATTTTGTCCTTCTGAATTTTCTAAACTTTAACATCTTAACCTGCTGTTAAGATGTTGTTTTATTTGTTTTTTCCTGTTTATAAATTTTCTTGACACTTTATCGTACCGGAATAAAGATTAAATTAGTACTGAGCACCGGGCCAGTAGCTAAGAATTCTGATACTGGGAGGAGAACGGGAACAGCAAAAGGGGGCACCGAAGAAGTTTAGCCAGTTTTTCCACAGGGTGATGATAGTTTGGCCGTACGGCATGGCAGCACACTACCGATAGGTTGAAGACGTCTGTGTCATGTGCTGCCCATGAGCGCGAAGAGAGCGAAGATTTCCCTTCTCCGGCCCAGGTGTTAATTTTTTCATCCTCTTCGTGGAAGGCTCCACAAGTGAACGAAGCTAAGCTGTCATCATGACGGTGCTTCTTCAGCTCCGCAGGCACAGTTAATAATTGGAGTGCTTTTGCAAGCAGCGAGGGGTTCGCGGGCTGCCATAAGGCCCTGTTGTGGCCCAGTACAATTTTGGTGGAATCTAGAGGGAAGATCCCTGGAAGTTCTGAGGCATTTGCAAAATGGAAACACTGGCATGGAGCTTTTAGTTAACCTCCAAATGACACTGACCTCACACCAAGCTCTTCACAGTTCACAATCGAGTTTAAAATTATCTCATTTTTACTCGGAACTAGACTTTGTATGAACAGCTTACAAAGGAATGAGCAAGAACGAAGAATAAAACTAAAGGGGACGAGGGACTAAATAAGAAGGCCAAATTTGCTAAAAATTGGTTGATGCCATTATTTGCCTATCAGTATGTTTGAAATAGTAATGAAACCATAGCTATGCTAGGACCGATGAGGCGGTAACTTTTTGGTTGCTAAGTCTGGGGTCAAATGTCCAAAAGTAGGTCACACGTCACATTTCCCTAATTTTTTCCATGCATAATCGTTGGCATTATATGTTGAAAATGAAGAGGTCGAAGTTCAAATGAGCTGAAGTTGGTTTTTTACCCATTATTTGAATTACAGTATGTTACACTATGAAATAGTATGAAATTTGTTTAACCCCAAGTTGTGTTGAGAATTTGGGGCAGATGAGGTTTGCAACTCTATGGGTTGCGCTCTTGTTCTCTTTTTAATGATTTACGAAGAGTCGGTGGAAACACATCTTTAAGCATTACAGAAAGGTAGCGACTTTGTGAAACAACATTTAGTTGGTCCAGAGTTGATATTAAGTATGACAACGTTTGCTTTGGTGATAACGATCCCAAAAATATATGGCATAGTTTTGCTATTTTATATCAAATTTTACATTTATCGTTTTTAAGGTAAATAATACGTTGCTAGGTATCCAGACATTTAAATATCACTTTAATTTTGAGATATGAAAGCTCAAATACATTACGTAGTTTTGAACAAAAATAATCACTGTCCTATTGAATACGGTACCTCATTGCGAAGAAACACTCTGGGAAACAACCCTTTGGTACTTTTGAACTTTACTCCCCGTCATAGTAGGCATGCGGGGGGTGTCTTGGATTAAGGTACGTTCAATAGAATATTATGTGTGCGCATTCACCCATGAAGCCACTTAGGAAATGTCTAATGACCAGCACAAAAAAGCAGTGTGACAGCATTCTTCATTTAAGTAGAACACGATAAACACTGTGGCTGTCAAAACTTGCTGTTTTTCCGCTTGGAGGGATTCAACCTTTTTCTTTCAATTGAGCTGAGGAAACTTCCCTTTCATGAATCTGTTTTACAGCACCTATAGACCATGAGCTGCGAAGCAAATCCAGTTCAACGCGGATGGCTTGGCTTAAAAGCTCACAATAGTAAAGGAAGTTTTTTTTTAATAATAATAATGAAACATCGCACTACGAATAAAGGCTCTCAATTTTGTTGAAACCGGTTGTGAATGTTCCATTCAGTAGCAACCTCCATAATTAAGTTGTAATGCGTGGTATGTAAGCATAGCGCTTTCAAGAATCCCCATGGGATACGTACTGCAGCACCATGTATAATAATGCACAGGCTTTCATTTTCCCTCGGGGGGATCCCTGCAATCTCCCATATAACAATTCTAATAGTTCCTGTAGGACAAGCACTGCAGTTTCATGTGTTATATTTAAAGGCTTTCTCTCTGGTGGAAAAGCACTGCGATTAGTGTTATTGATATTCCCAATTGCAAGTCTCACATTGGTGGAGATCACATTGTGGAATCAGGAAAAGTACATCTTTATCAGTGAGAGATTTTGAAATAATCTGTCCTTAAAATGAAAACAGGCACCCCGAACATTGAATGTCTGACAATTGGGATCCGACCATATATCTACTAAGATAATTCACACAGAAAATAGCTAGTGCTCTGTACATCCACCCAAAGGTAAATGCCGACAGGCCCGTAATCGGTGCTGTCCATGTTATAATGAAGCGCTTTAACCACTGCAAAATCGATGACCGACTGCCTGACTACATCAGCTCACTGAGTGTGTTGGTCTGACTACAAGGAATAACCCTACCCTAGATTTGTGTTATGGTAATGTTAACGGTGATATAGCAACAATTTAAATCTCTAGTCCAGCTTTGATACTTCACCGATATGTAACCAAGGTATCGGCGTGAATTGACAAGGTCCAAGCCCATTGTGGAAGATGCAACTCAGATAAAACGAAAAAGCTGTTGATCAATTGCGGGGGTGTTTCGAATGCACTGACTGGCATGCATGTGGACATCCAAATATACAGGATTCCACAATGACGTTCACCTTGTACATTAATTCTTTGTCAATTTACTAAAACTTCGGATGAAATGTTTCCTTGTTTTTCCTTTTTTTTTGTTTAAAAAGAGTGAAGATCTCCAGTACATGTAAAGAAGACTGATTCTCTAAATGGGTATCAAGATCTTGTTAAGGTAAAACACTGCGAGATTAAACAAAGGAGGTGAGATTAAACGAATGTGGTGGAGAAATATAAGAAAGACTACGGAAAGAAATTGGAAGAGGAATTCAGGGGGGGGGGGGGACAATGCAAAGACAGTCTGGCATGTGATGCTGTTTATAACAAGGAACAAAGGGAAAGAAAAGAAGTGGATCAATAAGAACTGAAAACAAAAGTTTGTCTGTTAACTTAAACGATTTGTATTTTAGATTTAATGTACATGACTTAGGTGAGAAATAAGAAACAAAAAAAAAAAAGACACTTACAAATGCTCCTTATAATACTGGTATTGATACAGTCATTGTAAATAAAGATTATGTCAGGAAATGTTTCGCTAATGTTAAGATACATAAGACTCAACGAAGAGATGGTGTCACAAATGAGATTATCAAAATATTTTACCAGTCAATTGTTTTAGTATATAAGCGTTTAGTGTCACGTTGCTATGGCGGTTTGCCTCAGAAGTACAGTGAAAAGAGCTGGATAGAGTATCCAAGGCAGCCAAACGATGCGTAAGTTTAAGCAGTTAAGTCTTCCTTCTCTGTCATCGATTGATGAAGTTAGACAGCATACTTACAGATGGTACTCACCCTTTTCATACCCTAATCATGTTTAATAGATCCGGTATTGGTTCCCAACATAAGAATGAGTAGATCCCATTATTTATTCCTTCCTGAAGCAATTCACTTATTCATTTCGCTTGCCACGAGTTTTAACTACAACGCATGATCAGTCAGCTGCAATCTTTTCCAAATTCTTGTTTTACCTTCTGCTTGTAATCTTCAATTTCTGAGTTTTTAATTTCTTTTTAACATGGATTAACTTCTTTCATACTCTTGTTTACCTTTCTTATCTTTCAGTTGTGTTATTGTTATCCATCTCTATATCTGACTTGTACTTTTTCATTTCATTTCACTCCACTCTACTCCACTCCACACATTATTTTTTATCATTAATATTATATTTATTTTCTTGTGTTGTACTTTTAGATTTTTTTTTTTTTATTACATGTTTATTTTGTTACTGATTTGTTTTGATGTTTAATTAAACTGTCCTTTTTATGTTTTATTGCCCTTTGCTTCTTATCTCTTTATCTGACTTTTACGTCTTCGTTTCATTTTACTGCACTCCGCACATTTATTTTATAATATATAATAATAATGTATAATTTTAATGGAAAATAAAAGTTACCTATCTAAAGTATTGAGAGAAACTAATCATCATTTTCCCTTTTAATCAAATCAATAGGATATCTCGTCTTGTGCTAAGAAATATCCGAAAACCGCACGGCGATTGACGGCTCACCTACCATAAGTGAATGGACAACATATAGTCCATCCTTAACCAGAGTATAGGAAAAGTAGTCCCCCTCCCTTTGATAGCCACCCTTGTGTATGGTACCGGTATGTATGTCTACGAATGTGTCCTTAATCATTACACCTGTGCATGGACAAGGGTGTCCTAGTAGTCATCCAGAAAATCGTTTGCCAGACCATAAGTCATCGAAAAAGCAATCAATAGGCCTATTCATACAAAAATTGGCAAAATATTACGTTTTTTGCCTAAACATTAAAAGCATTCCGTCTCTCAACCAAACATTTGGAAGGAAATATACCTTACCCTAACAAATATCAGCAAATATAAGGCTCTTTGACCAAATACTTAGGGTACAAAATGGGTCCCTCAGTCCCTTTTGAGAGGAAACCAAAGTTTTTCCGAATGGGCAAAACTTATGCAACACCGTACGTTGGCTTGCTAGCCTAACGTAGACAAGGTTTAGCAAATATTTAGATCGCCCACGAAGTTAGGTTTTCTCAAAAATTGCATAGTAAACCACTAATAGGTAGCTTTAAGGTAGCTATGAAAATACACTACCGAATATACATTTAATTCCATTACTTTCCACCAATATGTTTTGAAGGAGGCATTCGCAACTGAAAATATACAAAAAGAATGCGTATAATCGTGGGTAAAATAGGCAAAGTGGGGGAACCCATCGACCATTTTTCTCCCGACCCAGGGAAATCTAGATTCTTGCAATGGGGGGAATCTCCCGAACTGTCCGTCGTCAACCGAAATATGTATGGTAAAAACGATGTTCCTCATTCCCTCATGATCGCTGAATCCTGTCCTCCGTAATTAAGAAGTATGAGGGCAATACACTGCAATAAAGGGTGTAAAAAATCTAGCCGTTCAATAATGCAAATGTATTTAAGACGGCATAGTGAATAAAAAGATGAAAATGATGAAAATCGTAGAGCTGTTGAAATGAAGATGATAGCCTGCGTTGCCTGCAAAATATCGGTTTAACAAAGGTTTGGGATGGAAAAAATTAAAATAGGTCGACCGATAAACTTGGTTTTTCGACCGATAAACTTGGTTTTTCGACCGATAAACTTGGTTTTTCGATCGATAAACTTGGATTTTCTAATTATTGGACATTCCGTTAAGAAAAACCAAGTTTATCTTTCGATATACCAGATAAATCGAAAAACTTGGATTTTCGACTGAAAATCTAAGTTTTTCGACCGATAAGCCAAGTTATTTTGAAAATCTAGGTTTTTCAACCGATATACCAAGATTTGGAGATAAACTTGGTTTTTCGATCGATAAAACTGGTTTTTCGACCGATAAACTTGGTTTTTCGACCGATAAACTTGGTTTTTCGATCGATAAACTTGGTTTTTCTAATTATTGGACATTTCGCTTGCCATATGCGTCACTGGATTTATGTAAAAGGATATACACAGACAGGTTACTATGGAGAGTATGATATACTGTACACGATCATCATGTAAAATCGCACTAAGACCATGTAAATGCCTACGATATACGCATTTTACCTTTTTTTCAGGTTTTCTTCTTTTACTTTTTTTTTCTATTCTTGTTGCTCATTTTCCTTTCCTCCTTTTCCTTTTCCTTTTTCTTCAATAGTTCGTTTTTTCTTTTCCAATTTTATTCTTTTTTGTTATCTTTTGCCATTTTTGGCGCCCTAACGCCCACCTAGATACACCTACCGAGGGAAGACCCATTGTAAGCGGTACTTTACCCCCTTTTCCTTGTACAACAGAGTAAACACCACCTTCATGGTATTTATTCTAAACCTACACAGTGCTTAGGTGTCGTCCATGGTTTTCATCATTAGCATGGAGACATATTGTATTCTCATACAGAACCGGCCCTGCCAGAGCTTACTTCGAAAATTGTTCATTTTTAACCATATATAGATTTTTGAACCATCGTCAGTTATTTAATATTCTTTATAGAGGTTGATGGGTCCTCCCTCTCCCAGCCCCGTACATTTCGTGTGCTTTTCAATTTAGGAAAATGAATAACCCGTACAATGTAATAGACCAACTTACTTTCTTTCCACAGAACGGTGTGATGATGTTTTTGCGAAGTTAGGCTTCATTAACCTCACATTAACACTCGTCCTGTTAGAAGAATACCCAAAGTAGGTGCTGTAGACTACAACTGTCAGGATTGCCACAAGACATGCAAATATTCCTTGAAAACTCCAAGAACCACTACCGCTGGCTACATAGTGTCCACTCATTTCTACGATATTCCCGTCAAACCGACGACGATGCAGTTTAATGGCCAGAAACTTTGATAGATCTAACGGTAACTGTTTATTCACCAAGTCGGATCCTAGCTATGTCTGCTATCTTTGCCGTGTAAAACAAGCTGTTTAAAACTTTCATTGCGATGTTTAATTTGGCATTCAGTGTGTCACAGTCACGGTATACAAACTGTGACCAATTAGGTGGCTCGACATATAAATCTATCGGTGTGCCGTTCTTGCATAAAAATTAATTAATCTGAACATACGCCCACAATTACGCAGTCGTTTTGAATGTAAGCGGATTTTTAGCCCGTCCAAAGATTTTACCTATTTAACGATGTTCCAACATGAATTAAAGTTCCGTTTGAGAAACTGAGAAATTTGAAGGATTTTATAATGGTGGATATCCTGGGCAGCAAAGCGCGCCTCCCATTGGCATCAAACATAAAGAAAAGTAAAAGAAAATATAAAAAAGAAAAAGAAGGGAAGAAAGAAAGGAGAATGGAAAAGATACAACATTTGAAGAGCTTTTTGCCCTTCTGCGAACGAAAATCATGCGTATTCATCGTGACGCATGATATATATATATATATATATATATATATATATATATATATATATATATATATATATATATATAGCATATATATATATATAGCTTATATATATATATATATATGTATATAAAAATATATATATATATATAAAAATATATATATATATATATATATACATATGTATATACATACATACATAGGTTCAGTGCGTATAATTTAATTGTTTCTGTTACAAATCTTTCGTAAAAAAATCTGCTAACTCTCACCTGATCTTCCATATTTCATCAACACCACTTTAAACGCATTGACTTCATTCAACAGTGAGTGCATGTTTCACAATTATTATTTCTTTTTCGCGAGAATGTGATTATGAATGAACGCAGATTGCATAAACGCTAAGATTAATTCGTTCTTCTCTTCCTTTAAAGAGATTGTCAATCCAATGGTTGCAGCAGTATTTTCTTAGAAAACTGGAAATTTGTCAGTTCTGCCGTGCATGTAATTGTTACATGGTCAACAATTTTTAGCCCAAAATTTCGGTGCCCTTTAAGCCGCGGTCACACTACAACGAATTCGGATCGGATTCCGATCCGATTTTTGTAAGCTTTTATTAAAATCTTCTCCATTTCGGGTCGGAAAGAACCCAAAATTTGCCATCCTGTGTAATTATATGATTTTTATCGCAGGATTACGAAAATCAGATTTTTACGAATTATTTCGTGACGTCACATCGACAGACAGCTTTTATCGGACTTCGCGTGTGCGATAAAAGCTGTTTGTCGGTGTGACGTCACGAAAAAATCAGTTAACATTTTATTTTCATAGACCGCTGATGCAATTCATATATTTACTTACACTGGTTGGCAAATTTTGGGCTCTTCCTGACCAGAGATGGAGAAGATTTTAATAAAAACTCACAAAAATCTGATCGGAATCCGATCCGAATTCGTTGTAGTGTGACCGCGGCTTCACACACTAAATTATTAGCACAGTAATACACTACACATGGACTGACTACTCTGTCCTAAAACTCCAGTCAAGGTAAAGTGTACCTAAAGTCTAAAATTACAAGAATGTATACAATAATTTAGATGATGAAAAATGAATCTTATTCATCCCACTACCATTTTCATAGCTCATTTCATTGCTGGGGTATAAAAGTCTAAAATGTCTTCACTTAAATTGAAATAGTCCATTTCAAAATAGTTTATGATGTCCTTCTTGTGCAACTCAAATTATTTGCTTTTGTTTCCTTTTGAAATATACAACCGACTGCAGTGGCCAAGTGGTTAGAGCATCCGACTTGCAGCCGGAAGGTCTAGGGTTCAAATCCTGGCAGGGTCATACAAAAGACTTTAAAAATGGAACCTATTGCCTTTGTGCTTAGTGCTCAGCATAAGCAATGGAGTAGGGAAAACAAGCCAGTGAGCCACAACTGGAACAAAGGCCGTGGTCGTCTCGACTTGAACCAATTGGTTGGAAACTGGGACGTTAAACCTCATCTAACTAACTAACCTTTTGAAATACAAATTGTTTATATGACCTTCAAAAACTTCGTGTTTCCTTACTCAGCATATTGTACTGAGAGGGATTGTGTAGTCAAGTAATTCTATAACACTAAGACAGTGTTCGCATTTTGGCACAAGGTGCAGCGGCTTTCGAAAACCCAAAGAAAAACAAAGACGTTAATTTGAGTGGTACAAGTTGAATGACATCACAAATTATTGCGCAACTACTTTCAATTAAGCAAACAAACCTCGACATTTTATATTTCAGTTCAGAAATATCCAGTAAAGATGGGAGTTGAAAAATTATTTTTCAAGCCTTGTGACATATATTGTTGAAATTTTTGACTTAAGGTTCACTTTAAAAGGACGGACATCAAGATGTTTTCAAGTCGTAATTTAATAGTTTAAGTTACAAAAGTACGGCAATGACTATGGGTTTATTGAGTCTTCATGGAGTCTTCATGGAACATTTTTGTCGAAAAAATAAATTAGCTTTTAAGTAACCCTGTTTATATCTACTACAACTTATTACTTATTGATGGGTAATTTCAAATGGAAACGTGTATAAAATGAGATGCTTAATTTATCAACATCAAGTTACATTTGTTAATCTTCTATGAAATGATCTGGGAGGATTGCCGCTTCAAAGGAGTAGTGGAATTTCTATTTTGCTGTGCCTTTTAATTTCTTTAATGATGTTTCCGTTCGATGATTTCAGTATCGGTTGCTGCATAGAATCATCCCTACAACTTGAACAAGGATTATACACAATAAAGGTTTCCCCCTTCAAACATGTGCACAGTCTGTTCAGTTTTCATGGAGACTTTACCACATCTATTATTTCACTGTAATTTCTCACGGATAATCTGGAATCATTTGCAGAATGCCATCTTTACAGGTCAGAAGCAGTCGCCCCAAACTTATTTTGAAACAATAGCTAAATGTCACAAATTTCTTCTTATTTCGCTTCCAAGTATCTTTCATAATATTTTAGAACATAAATATTGCATATTCAAGGTTAGGTAAATCAAGTAGTTGCTCCTTGTAAATTTCACAATTGAGTGAGAAAATACTGTTACATGATTCTCAAGAGCCATTCAGGAAACAGGATAGTCTACCATACAATTCTTTTTTGGGGTGACTGCATTCTCCCTTTCATATTGAAAGTTATATGAATTTTGATGATGAATTTACAGTTAAATGTTGTTGTTAAACAGATTGGGTATCTTCTTGTTGGTTATAAAATGGTAGAGTTTACATTCTTAACTCACTGAATGATGCCTTGTGGTGCTGGGTAGTTATGCCTTAGAGTCCACAGCAAAAACAAAAGGTAGAGTAACTGTATAATTTGCAAAATCGCCATCTTGTTGATACGAAATGAGTGTATAATACAGTGGAGAAAACATGCCCCCTGAGGGACGGAATCTAACGGTTGTCAACAAGATTAATCACGTCAATGCATACTTTTATTTTAAAACAATCGTGCATTTTGATTGAGTCTATTAATGAATACATTAGATCTGTAGACGGCGTGGTTGTCGTCCGTGGCCATCGCCTACGTTGTCATCCATAGCACAAGAAAGTGAAAAACACTGTCCACATTGCATCACATGACCAGGGATGGTGTGAAGATTTGCCCGATAGGGGGAACAAGGCTTTCCAACAGGTGGGCGGCATCCAAAGTCCCCGACGGAGTTGACAAGATGTCGTGAGCTTGGCAAACCCAAAATTTTCGGAGAGCTTGGAGCGCGCGAATAATAAGACGTTTTATTGAAGAAAATTACGGTCTTCGTTGCGAAAAGTTTGGAAATTTGGGGTTATTATTGAAGAAAATTCGAAAATATGAAACGTTAAGAATGTGCGGAAATCCACGGGGTGACTGGTCACCGTCTGAGAATATACTACTTACTTCTCGTACTCATGTGAAAGTCCACCGACAAAACTTCGACATAGAGGGGTAAGCTCGTCAACCACTCTCCCCCACTCCCAACCGTGTTACCCCTGCACATGACCTATGTACAAATGTAATTACCACACTGCGCGACACGACGGATAACCGAGCGAGTGTTTTTGAGCAAGAGGGGTTTAAGGACAGGTTATCGGCCTATCTTCTCGATTCTTTCAGTTTTAAAAATACTTTTTTCTGTGCTTCAAATATTTCCTTTGCCTTTTCGTACATTAATACCTCAAACTGAATGAGACGCTGTATCTCCGGGTCTTCCATAATTTCACGCTTGGCAGACATTTTGAGAGCGCGCTGTTCTGTAGCGTTGGTAAGTTCGTAAGAGCCTTGCAATACGTGCATGTCAGAACAGACTTCCACAAAAGGTAAACCGTAAACCTCTTCCAACATTTGATATGTCGTCTGTAAATCTTCTGTCAAGCCAATGAATGATAAATGCTTGTCCAAATTATTCGCAATATCTACTAAATGATCATCAATCGACGGCCATCTCTCTTCCCTTGTCACAAAATGTTGTAACTCTTTGCATTTTTCTTTACCATGATTCATCTTCTCAAATTTCCATTCGTTTGAAAATGCTCTCCACACAACCGACCCCGATCCTTTGATCCATTCTTTTATTGATTTATTCAGTGTCAAATCTGATTGATCACCTGATGCTTTCCGCTTTTCAACTTGTCTATTGAAAAAGTAATGCGATACTAATCGATCGTAGGGATCTCGAAAGACTGTAAAAACTGAACATTTTCTGTCGGTTATCTTCTCTTTGATAAAATCGCACAGCCCTAACGAGCCATGACCCCGAACAACAGGCCGTTCCTTTGAACTGTTATAATAATTTGCATTTTGTAAAATTTCTTGCTTCCTCTTACATGAACTTCCTCCTTGGGCCGTTCTAGGCAGCCTAAGTTTCTTGTATAAATTTATGAGGCAGTGTCCGACTGTAGATCCACTAGCTTTCTGTATGTGCCAAAAGTTAATGATCGAATTCTTAAAGTGGTGGCGCTGGTCTTCATGTAAGAAAAAGTTGGGCAACTTGTTGCAACTGTTAAGCTTCTCGTGCACAATGTGGCATTCATTTCTAGGTTGAGTAGCTTGGACGTTTGTGATTCTGAAATGAAAATAATCAAATGGTTGGATTTTGTTTCTTTGAATTAAATGCCTTAAAGGCCGTTATTGCTTTTGAAGTACACAGTCTTTATATAGTAGTATAAAAACAAGCTCTTTCTGTATACGGATTGATAGGCATTACAAAACTTAGATTCGCAGCTGTTAAGCATTATCTCAACATAAAGGTTCTCACAGAATATCATTACTTTGAATGATTTGTTCACCCAAGTTTATCAAATGATGAAACATTCACAGCACGTGAATACGTCATTTTGTAGAAGGTAAAGTTAGTACCAACGTTTGTTGGAGGAACTCAAGAAGGACACGCGATGCAAATGTTAGTATCTGCGCCTATACATGTACCTGTATGTACCGCCCACGGAGCAGGATATTTGTTTTAATCATTGTCGTGATTGCGCATACAGTCTTGTATGGACGGCAACCGTATACGTGTGTTAATGTAAACGTTGTTATTCGTGTGCGTTATGTTTACGTACCACACACATATAATACATAATTAGAAGTGTGCGCTGTGTACCACAAACGCATGCAGTATATTATAAGAATACTAGTACAATGACACAAGACAAATATCCGGCCCTGTGGGCGGAACATACAAGTACCCGCATGCTCAGTTACTAACTTTTACCGCTGTAGTTAATGGCAAATCTCAAGAATGACACAAGGAGGCAACCCATCTGATCCGTAGGGTTCCAGATCTCATTTCCCTCAACTTCAATTACTGTACATACTTTGTGGATGAAATTTTCCACATAATGATTTTTATGATATTAGTTACTTACCAATACGTTTGGGCATGATCAAACTTACGTTAAAGAGGAGTTTGCGACCCATTTTTTTTCCAACAAATTTAGACAAATTTGACTTTTGAAGTTCACCTGACATTTGACCTTTAACGCTTAGTACCAAAAACCACTGTTTACACTTTGCGTCATGTTTTTCATATCATGTTGTTTAATGGATTTCTGACAAGCAGATAATGGCAAAAAGTAATGTTACAGCGATGTAGCTCGTTTGACTTTGTCCTCTTACGTTTGACATGATGTCTTTAAAGGTAGTTTGACATGCCAGCAAAAAGAGCTGTTCCACTTGTCAGTTAAAGAATTAAGCCATTCAATGAGAGATCCGTTGGAATTATTTCAATATCTTTTACCGTTCTCAAAATATACGTCTTCAAAGTTTGATGGTTTCTGAAGAAACTAATTGCCTGTGCAAAACTAATGATGATGTGTGTTGCACATTGTCAAAATATCTTTGTTAACCCTATATCAATTATCTCTTAATTACTGATCAGATAGATTACACTTTGGTGAAAGATATCAATACTTCTGAAGGAAAAAATTTAACTTTCATAATAAACCCTTCAGGGGATAACAATGCTACCAGTGTCCTTGGAATTAAGGTTGAAAAAACAAAGGCTAACATGAGCCATGTATGGTATGTCCATCTTTCGATGTCACATGTTTGCATCTTTAGCTCATGTTTATTCATCATACAAGTGTGAACTAGAAATTACCCTGTAAAATGGTCAATATTTGATGGATTTTAATGGGAATTGCGGTCATTTTCTGGATATTTAATGCTTTTTACATGTCACTGGGTAATTTTCATGTCACACGACCTTTAACATAGCATGCGCAAGTTTTCATAACCAGGTACCTAGTTTCCACCAAGTCTAAACCCGATGGTGCTTACCTTTTAGGAGGAGTCACGTTGCCAACACAACTTGTCTAAAAATTTAGGTAAAATTAACCTTTAAATGATATTTGACATTTGACCTCGACCCTTTACAACCAAGACTCTCTACTTTAAACTTTGTCCTGTAGTTGTCTCTGCATATCATGTGGTTTGAAGACTGTTTCTGTCATACTGATAGGCAAATGATTGCATAAATAAAACTTTAACCTTTTTTGCATGCACAGGTTTCCATCATAGACTCTTTTCCCAATAGGAATTACAAAGGATTGTGGGATAAAATTTTGGTGTGCATCATTTTTTTGCCACAGCAAAATGCAACAACATCGCCTACTAGAACTCTATCCCACAATCCATTGCAATTGCTATTTGGCATGGGCGGCTCTAAGAAATTTTGTTTGGGGGGGGGGCAAACTCAAGTCCGTATTCAGGGAGGTTCGGTAGACCCCCAGCAATATTTATGGTCAGCTCCGGATAGTACAATAGCCTCAACAGGAGTATGCATACGCGCAGGGACCCAAGTTGATTGGGGGGGGGGGGGGCTGTAACGATCTGCCCGAAAAATAGAAACAAAAATTTCCGCGCTCTCCGCGCGCGTTCAAAATGTTTCATATAGGCATGCATCCGTGATCACACCACATGCCAATTACAGTACATACAATACAATAATTCGCCACGTTACTACCTATTCCATATTGGTTATAATTCTGGGGGAAGTCGTTACAATAATAATGATAATAATCAGTGGTGTGGTCAAGACTTCTCTCAGGGGGTGGGGCAGGCACTATATTGTGTGATCGGAGGCCTGGGGAGGGTTATAAGGGGAGGGGGTGTCCTCCTCCCCTTTGAAAACTTTTTGAAAAATTAGGTGTCCATACATACTGTACAATCTGGTGCCACATATGCTACCTTTGAAGTAAAATTTGTGTTAAAAAATTCACCGATTTACCGTACGTATTTTAGGTACTAAAAGAAAAAAATAGGCATCACCCCCTACCTCTTTGAAAATTTAAAATTTTGTGCTTTATTTTAAGTACTAAAAATCGGCGTCAGTGACGGGGGAATGGCCTAATGGCTCCTCAAATACACCACTGATAATCATAATATATAAGCTTAACCATTAAAAAACACACTGGTGAATTAATACCGAATATATAGGTGATGGTGCAGTCCAAATCAGAACTATATTTTAATTACCAAGGAAATTTTTTAAAGTATCGATTTCCGTTAAGCTACATTATTGCATTATTTTTCTTTCAGTTGGTGCCCGAAAAATTCTCAGAATATTGCCCGAATTTTCACAAACATATTTTGTTGGGGGAGCTGCAGCCCCCAGCCACCCGCCTCCTACGCCTATGGGAGTATGGTTATTATTATGTATTACAGCGATGCCCACGTAGTTTTCAAAAGCTCTTCAAAAACCATTTCTGGCAGTTAGTCATGAGCTGACTACTTTAAAAATAAATACAACCATATCAACCGATCGCTACCGTACTACCAAAGGGTTGGAGTAAGAGGCAGGTGAAATGTAGACTTGACCCAAGTCTCTCGAGATGTTCCCTCCCAGCTGTAAGGATTCTCCTCTGTCGCTATTCCTTCTCTACGTGTCACCCCTCTAACCTCTCCCAATGCACCTCTGCAGACAAACCAACTTCTCCACATTCTCCACTTTCCACTTCGACTCGTTATAACGCCAATACACACTGTGCTAACCAACCCACATCGACCAACACACCTCGACCGGTAATGCCCGCTAACAAGTTCTTACACTCACCGCTTCGAACGTTTCGACACTGAACCATTGTAACAATCGTGCAAAGCAAAGTCGGCTAGTTAACTGGTCCACCCGAAGGCGCTTCAGTCCGGCGCGCAACCAACTTCGTCGGCTGGGCAACCGATTTTCCTGTTTAAACGCTGTGCACATATCAACCAGCGGAGATCTGGCTTGCTCGAGAGACTTGTAGCTTTTGCAACTGGTGACGTAGAATTTTGGGCGGTCCGGTTTTTAATCACTAATCTCTGTAGCCAATGAAAAGCTTACTATATGTAAACAGACAGAATGACGCACGGTTCATCACACGATGGTCTTAATGAATATCCAGCAAAAGTCGAACAATGCCGAAGCCGATTGGATGATACAGTAAACTATCTTGAAAAATATTCATCTGATTTTTAAGATGAATAAAACAATAGAGAAGTTAAAAATGATGACGTAAACAGTTGCAAAAGTTACAAGTCTCTCACGGCAAGCAGAAAGTTTGATCTGGCCGCTCAGCAGACTCGAGTGTGTGAGCTGTGTACAGTCTTCGAGAACAGTTGTAAACAGGTGTTACAGCAGTGCTCGTGGAAGTTGCAGCAACGGGCAGTGAGAAGTAATTTGAATGGTTGCAATGGAGCACAATGCGATGGAATCACCGTGAAGAATAGGAACAGAAATAAAATAAAAGGTGGATGGAAGGATTACGTGAGAGACTTGGGGCAAGTCCAGGTGAAATGGGCAAAGCAGCTTGATCCATTTGTATAAAATGAGCCCCACCTTTAAATATTTTATTGTTTCTTTCATAGTGTCACAATATGTTTCAGCTTTGCCAAGAAGCCATCAAATGTTGGTTTTCTGGATTGTTTTCTTAAACTAACGAAAATTTCGAGCATGAAGAAACTTGAAAACGATGAAATGATAGCACTAAGTATTTTGGATCTCAGAACCGTTCCGAAACGAATTTTTTAAAGGGGGAGAGGAGTTCCCCTAACTCAGAACGACGTCTCATCCTATTTACAAATAGCTAGGCCACTAGTCAAAAGTCTCATCACACTGAGCTCAGATTGACTGTTTGGTGTGTTTATTTTAAATCAATTGAAACGGTATACTTTAGCACAGAGGTGGAGAACCTTTTGCTTATAACAGACCATTTGACAGTCATAAGACCGCTCGTAGGCCAACGGCGCTGTAAATTTGGACAAGGGAAGGGAAACCTTTCCTTCTATGGGAAACACAATACTTTTAGACTACATGCCCGTTACAACTTTTTGTAGACAGATACTTATGCTAATCTGGCCAGGTAACACCCTGGCAAAACTGCTTTTAGTCGTGGATGATAATCAACACGGCTAATAGGTTGTGTATCTAATGACCCCGATAGCTCTGAAGTGTCTGCAAAACTATGGACATTTAACTCCAGCATTACCGTTGCACTCTGTAAATGACAATATAATGCCTAAGCTAATCAGTTTACAAATAAGCAACGGAGAAAACGCGCGCGAAGCGCACCGAAAAAATGTCGTTTTGAAAGCACTTTATTAATGTTTAACCTTCAGATTGCATTGGAAAGTTATTCACTTCTTTAATTTTAAGCCCACTCAAGGAAAAGGGAGGGCCTAACCCATCTCGAATTGCATCTTTTATTTTTATTTATTTTTATTTTTGAAAATTGAAGACCATGCTTTGCAAACTTTTTTGGGGGCGGGGGGGGGGGGGGGGCAATTTTCAACCGTGCCCCTATGGCGAGCCGCTAATGCTATTTGGAAAAGGGTCTCTGGTCAGATACGTACCCACCAAGTTTGAACTTGATCGGAGTTATGGTTTAGGAGAATTTCGTGACTTTTTTTTTTTTTTTTTGCTCACACACGCACATACACACATCTTTACATTTCTAGTGTTAGATTAAGTATAAAATCTCATCTTCCTGTACTTTGTATCATGTGGGAAGATTTAGAGAATGATAAAATATAGGTTCTTTTTCGATACCATGTTGATGAAATGAAAATATAGTATGCGCCATTAAGGCTGAAAGATGGCGCTCTTTCCCTTTTCTTTTATCTGAGGGGGAAGACATTTACATTATAAACAGAAATTACCTTTCAGATTTCATTATTTTCCTCAAAGTTAGTCGAATAGAGGACGGAGTGGGGTCATCAAAGGACCAACTTACTCGAAAAAAAACGATATAGATTCTTCTACCAAAGTTCACTTTTTAAACTCCATCTTAAATTCCAACAAGTGTCTACAGATGGCAGCAAGTCAATTTTTGCCAAGTTGAAGTCAATTCACAATCCATTTGGTCCAGGCATAAGTTCAGTCAAAACTCATCACAGGTCAAGTCACAAACTTTTACAAGTCAAGTCACAAGACATTTGGCCTCAGTACCAATCAAGTCACAACTCTTTTGACCGGGTAGAAATTAAGTCGCACATTTGTTCAGCTATTATAAGGATCAGGTGTCAACTTAAAGGGACATATTGCGTTTGAAAAAATACCACGAGGTGACTCTAATTTAACTCCATTGTGGCCTTTTACCCTTTCCAAACATGGAACACAAATAACTTGCAGGAGATAAACACTAATCTCACGAAATATGGAAAGAAAGAAGCAGCATTTTGTGTATCTAACGGGCTCATTATAGAACGATAAGCCTCGCCCACACTATATAACGTTCGTCTGCTGCATATTCATTTAGGAAGAGTGGTCATGTCAGGTCATATATGCACCCGTTACGCAATACGTGTTGACTTTGCTTACCGTAATTCCAACGACCCTGCCCACAACAAACTACCACCACCTGTACCACCCCGTGCTGTACAGGATATTGGAATTCAAAATCACACATGGAGACGCAACGTCATCTCCCTGGTTCACTGTGAGTGTGCGTTAAGAGTCGTTACAGGAGAGTCACTACAATCGCGTTAATTTATCTGCGAAAGACTTGTAGGCCATGCATATTTCTTTTTTTTTTTTTGGACAAGTGGCAACCACTGGCATCACAGGTTCGTAAAATTTTCATTTTGTACCATTGTCGAAGCACCAACAGTCTCTTTTACATCCGGCTGTTTCGAAAGTAAGTCAAACCTGCTAAGGCCCAAGGGCTCAATTCGAATTACGGAATACGTGTAACTTTGTGTATAGTATTTACAAGGGAGTTGACAAGGCCACCTACTGTAATATAACGGTAGTTCCGTTAGGCTGTCAAATAGAAACTCCCTGGTTCAGTAATACAGACATAATGTAGTAATAATCCCCACTAATTACTGTACTGTACTTAGTTCGTATTTTCCGAACTTGTTGTACATGCTGTAGAAGGAG